>JBAJNP010004651.1:0-32545 GCA_036877545.1 Yasuhikotakia modesta | reverse complement strand
CTTGCATAACATAAATGCTTAAGAATGCATCAATAAGTAAATGCATTAAAAATGTAACTTGTATTGAGTTTGTTTTATTTAGTGATTTCCGTTTTGTTTTTGTCTTTTTGCAGGCTATTTGTGTTTTTACTAACTATTTGTTATTTACTAGCTATTTGCTAGCTATTTGTTTTTACTAACAAATCTGTCATGGGACAGATTTGAGCTCACGGTTCACTGCATTGGTAACTATGAATGTTTTTTTCTAGTCTCGTGTTTATATTTGTCATCCACAAGATTCTTGACTTTACAGATTTAATGTTTTAACCTTAATTTCTTATTTTCTTATATGTGCACGAACTGACCATCCATCATTCGTGTACTATCGAGAAGTGGGCAGGGCCTCAGCCTGGCAACTTGTTGCATTATACAACAACATCTATATAAAAGTTTTGAAAGTGATGTAAATGTGCATCCTGTTTTTATGTTTTTTAGATAAGTCACACTTATCACTTAACCCACACTTAACCCATCAGCTGTCAACTGTTATGAAACAACTGCATGTTGTTAACTGTGTGTTCAGTGGGCAACAATTGAGTCTGGAGTCAGGAGACCTGGAGACTTGAGGATCTGGATATTCAGGTTTTGGTTCAGTTAGTTTAAGGGAGAAAAATCTGAGATATGCTGAAGAAAGAGAAGAGGATCAAGTCATGATCTTAAGAATTTAGAAATGGGGTTTAGAGGATTTGACTACAGGTGCAAAAAAATGTAAACGTTATAAATGAAAGGTTTCAAGTTTAGAGTGATGAACTGAATCAATACTAAGTAAAACAAAGGCGGTGTAAGGAAGGACCCAGCTGCTGCCTTCAGACATTTAGGGGTAAGAAATGTATTTTTAGCAAGCATAGTCGAAAAGAGGGTGTGAACATCAGATATTTGGAGTCCGAGCTCAGGTGAAGCAGGTGGAACAAAGTAACCAACAAAGGTGTGCCTTAGACTAACAGAACTAGTGTA
Organism: Yasuhikotakia modesta; assembly: GCA_036877545.1. Lineage (NCBI taxonomy): Eukaryota > Metazoa > Chordata > Actinopteri > Cypriniformes > Botiidae > Yasuhikotakia > Yasuhikotakia modesta. The sequence continues at coordinate 31,552 of JBAJNP010004651.1, read as the reverse complement.
CAGTGAACTAAAAGGAAATTGTCTAGAAAGAAATAAAGGGTGGACAGCATAACAACTGAGAATAAAGAATTATAAAAGAGACCTATGACACCAGACAAGGCTTTACAGAACAGAGTGATGTAGCCCACAATGGGATATTATTACATATACATATATACATAGAAGCTAATCTGAAACATCATTAATCAAGGAGTGAAACTTCATTGCAACTCAGGTAGGCATGGAAAACGTCTTTTAATAATGTATAAGAAACAGGCTTATGTATGGAATCAGTTTAAGTATTATTTGTGCTTATTGTGGGACACAAAAAAGAATGGAAACTATACAAAGAAACTAGGATATTAGATAAGGCAAATAACATATTGAAAACGGCTCAATTATATTTGAATACAAAAAAAGGGTCATTACAATGCACCACAATCACTTAGATTAACTTAGACTTTCATTCATTTTGCATGTGAATCTATGCTGTGGGTAAGTGATGTGTCATTGTGTCGTCTGCATGTTTTTTTATGATGAAAAATGTAGAAAGACAAGTTGGACATCATACTCATAAGGCGATATCAGATGTTCCACACAGAAGTCAGAGATGGGTCTTAACTTTAAAACTTTACACATGAAACACACAAGCCACGTAATGAAACATTCTAGTATCATGGATTACAATTGCAACCATATACTTACACAAACCATGACAATTGTACAGTTGTGTTGACATTTAAAGACTATAGGGGTGGGTGTGTTCACTGTTGTGAAGGACACGAGTTCTCATATTACACACAAAAAGGTTGTACGTGTAATATTTGATACTCTACAACGAAACCATCAATATGTAAACAAAGTTGTCTGTTGATACTTTAAACATTTACATTAGTTTATTTGCAAAGACATCTCGTGGGCCTTCTAAACATGTTACTGCATTTGTTTTTTGTTGTTGTTGTGTTTCTTAGAAAACAATATTAAGTTACTAAATACAATATTTAAATCTGGATTATTATACATTGTATTATATAAACATTAGGGTGATGTAAACAACATTATTATGATGTAAACAACATTATTATGATGTAACCAACATTATGATGTAAACAACATGCATTATGATGTTTAATATTATGATAATAAAGCTTAGCTTCATAAACTGTGTTTCTGTGTAACATTGTTTCTGTCACAATTGTCTGTGTAACTTTCTGTGTAACATTGTTTGTCCAGAAACAAACTGAGTGCCTTAAAGACTTAGGAAATGTTAGCAAATGTTGTTTGTTTGCAGGATGGCGTCTACTACCAGCTCTGCATACTCCGCGTGTGCAAATGGAGACACACTTTGTGGTGAGCATCTAATATCTGAAAAGATACAGCCGCTACGTGTCATGCCAAATTTTCCAAGATGATATGCAAATCGTTTGATTTTGACATGAAACACACACTAAAGATTCCTCAATAGTAGGAACTAGGAAGCTTTGGAAAGGTGACTGTGTACATTTATTTTCCGTGTCACTCCTGCAGAGATCCGTGTGTATGAACAGGAAGTGATCATCATACCCGTGATTTTTCTGATGAGTTTCTTTGTCACGCTGGTGTTTCTGCTGCTGTTGAGGTTTTGCCCTGAGAAAGTCGAACGTCTGCAGCCAAACTCCAAACGAACATCTAAAAACAGGAGAAACTTGCAAGGCATTGATGGTGAGTGTCTGACATATTGTGTGTAAATATATTGTTTAATTACTGCTCACATTTGTTAGTGTTGTATGATTATTTGTGATGTTTTTCACACTGAATGCAATAACATACATTACATTTACAACACCGTAAATGTAATAAAATATGTTTACAAGGTAGTCCATAATAAGTTCCTTATTAAGTCCAAATAATGCAGATATTAAGTGTTTGCTTTAACGTTTTCTGTTGCATCTCAGGTAAATATTGTGTGTCTTGGCAAATGTGTATAAAATATTTTGGTAGTCTCACCTCTGTTCTAGAAAATAAGACTGTTTGCACTAAATTGTGTAGTTTTGAAACTCACTGTTCATTCATTCATGAAAACTGATAGATCCTCACAGCTGTATCCTATTTCTGTATGTCTATTGGTTTCATTGATCACCTTCATCATATCCCACCTGTCTCTCTGTGTAGCTCCTGTGGGGCTGAACGCTCTGGAAGGTGAGCGCATAGCTTTGGACACCACCTCTTACATGACCTTCACCACTTCATCACTAATCAAAGATCACTACACGTCTAACCACGCCTCCTTAAATGCCAACAATGTGGCCTTCACTGAGGAGAGGGGCTCTTTCGGGGCCACGGCTTCGGCCTTCGCTAAGCCCAGGGAGCTGCAACGGCAACGGTTGCCAGAGAACTTCAAAGGGGTGTCACCTCTCCCAGCATCATACTCTTTGAAGTCAGACAGCTCTGTGTCACTCTATAGGGCTCGTATGGAGAACAGAAACGTGGTGCTGCGTGTACTTAAAGGTGCCATATGGTGCAATCTGACAATCTCTGAATGAGCTCTTCGGTTCTTTTGCTCTCTAATGTTGTTGTTGCATTTTCTTTCTCATTCACAGATTCAGCAAGTCAACAGGAAAGTCAGTCTTTCCTTGGCTTTGCAGACTTCCTTTCCCGACTGGGTCCCCACCCCTTCCTACCTGAGCTTCTTGGCATTGTATCTCTACGTGTTCCCCTCATTACTGTCATTGAAGAGTTGGAGCACCGAGATCTTCTTGGATTCTTGTGGAGGTGTAGGCAGGTGAGATGTCTGGCCAAGGCTTTTTTGGCATCAGTTATGTTCAGGCCTCACTGCTATGTAAATTAATTTGCTTACACAGGATAAAGTTGGATCAGATGGGATTTGTGAGATGACGGAGAAGAAGATCTTCACTATGGCCTCACATGTGTCTTGTGCACTGGTGAGTAAAATGATGTTATCTTCTCAGGGTCACTTTATTAAAGCAATATGATCTATGATTGGAGCACATCTACCTTTTTATGTAACTGACTTAAGTCAGTTAAGTCAGTTACACCTTAAACCTTAAAAAGGTTAAAACCAGAAGCTGAAATTGTCTTGAAGAAACAATTACATGATTAACCTGTAAAACTAGTCTAAGGAGTATGCAGGTCACTGGAGTAACATGTATTTTTTTCAGTTACATGGTTAAGAATGATAAGAATGACATTTCTCAGGTTTCTGGGAAGCATGACATCTTGGCTTTCAAGCAGATCACAAGATCTTTCCTGTTAATCTTTCTGTAGGATTATCTCCACAGCAAAGATCTTCTCCACTGCAACATCAAGGCTCGCAGTGTGTTGGTCAGCAGCATGTTCACTGCAAAGCTCTGGGGTTTGGGTGATTTGTATGCAAGAACCTCAGACAATGCTAATTACAGTGAAGATCCTGGAAGAAAAAAGTGGCAAGCTCCTGAGATACTGGCCAGGAGACCAGCCACTCCAAAAAGTGACGTGTAAGTATAAAACAAGCACATTATGAAGAAAAGTTTTGTGGTTTTCACAATTCACTTTGGAATTAAAAAAATATGGAGCTTAAGAAAATTCTTATGTGTGTTTGTAGCTGGTCATTTGGACTGTTGCTGTATGAGATGGTGACACTTGGTGAGTTTTTTTCTTACAGTCAAGACCAAAGATAATTGAACTCAGAATGAGCTTCTTCCTGAAATCTGTCCATCTCTCACTCTTTCCTTACATTCAGGCGAAGTTCCTTTTGCTGAAATCCCTGTGATGGAGCTTCTTCAATACCATCAAAGGGGAAAAACCTTGAAAAAACCAAACAACTGCTCTAACTCAATGTAAACACACCTTTGTATCTTGATAGCCTCTGCCAATCCATAATTTAACATACTCCTATTGTACCTACTCTTAAATTATGTTGTTATTTTACTGGTATTTTTTTAAATATCTACAAAAATAAACAGTTGCTGCAAGATAATATATAATGTGTTTATATTGTTGTTTCTCCAGTTACTCAATTATCAAAGCTTGCTGTCAGTGGAAGGAGCAAGACCGTCCCTCATTGGCTGAGGTCAGGCGTAAGCTCCAATCAGGAGAGAAGGGTGCCAATGACAGCGTCATTCTCAGAGTGCCTGAGCCAATCAATGTTGAACATTATCTGAAGGAGGCGGGATATGGAGAATCCAACAACTACACAGTTTTCTGAAACACTAGAGAAGGTTCTACAAAATCTGGTCGACATGGAAACCATTTTGTGTTGTATATCATTTATCTGTAATAGTTTTTTGAGTGACCTGATGCCAGATCAGCCATACTGACTTAAAATGCTTTTTACTTGAGCCAAATTTAGTAGCTTTATTACTACTTTTACTTCTTAGCTTAAAAACGAACTTAATATATTTACGTATAGTGTTTAACACTTGCAAATCCTGTTTACACACTGTACCTGGCACGTGATCAGGTTTTAGTAAATTACACTGAGATTAAAATGTGATTTTCTCAAAATGAAAATACACCGCCCACTTTAAGCACTATGACATCATAGAGAAAATGAGACCTGAGATTGGATTTCAGTGTAACAGCATCTATTCTTTATTCATATTTATGCATACAAAGAAAGTCAGCCGTAGGTTGAGAGCACAGGATTAAGTACTCTCAGTGTTATACATTCTCACGCTATCACACCTGCTGCGGGTGCTGCAAAACTCTCAGATTAAAGCCATTAATAGGCGGCCTATCACATTAAGTTGGTAAAATATACCCAAGAAAATGCTACTTTTTAATACTAATGAAAACAGTAAGTTCCTACAATCATCTACTGTAGAAAAAAGTTCCCATCTTCCTGTCCGGCTTCCATTTAATAATACTGTGTAGTGAGATCACATGACAAACTAAACTTTCCACCTTTCATATTTTTAGGTAGGGTGAAAACACAAATAGCTGTATTATGACTATTATCACTAACAGCTGCTGAAATCTCCACTAGGGTACCATTTAGGTTTCCAAGGTGACCACAGCAGCATCACCTAGACTGGAGTCATTTAGTGTACAGGAATCTAACAGTGTTAACCTTCTGTGTGTTACACTGAAGACAACTGACTGTTCCGCAGTCAAACACTGACACACAGAAGTAATACAGTTTTAGAAAATACGCCACCCCCAAAGGCTTAGTAGTGAAGTGATTGGAAACCCTTCAGGATAAGATAGAATACAGTACAGGGTAAATGTTCAGTTTGTTTGAGTAGCAAAAAAATGGAGGAAGAGACAGTTGTCAAAGAGCCACCATTACAGTCATCAGTACTGTCACTGTGAGAAAGGCAACTTATTCACATTTTTACTCTAACAGTCAGTTGCACTAGAAGAGTGTAACCTTATCATCAGTCGTACTTGGATTACAATCGTTCAATATAACTAACAGACACAAAAGACTTATAGTTGTTGCTGTATTCCTTCTTACAAATTGTGTTACAAGGTTCGAGAACACAGCAAATTTAAAGGGATAGTACACCCAAAATTTAAATTCTTGTTTATTGTTTATCTTGCACCCACCCACATGTTGTTCAAACCCATAAAACTACTTCATGCATGAGGCACAAAATGACACATTTTTCCAAATAAGACACTTATATCCAAACAGCTGTGAATGGGGACCAGGAACCAGGATCAGGGTCACCTGTCACTTTTAAGGTATGAAATGCAGTAGGGGCACTCACTACAATACAGGTTTAGAACAACAAGGGGGTGATAGAATTTAACTAATGATTAACCAATGATAGAATTTAAATTTATGAGCAAACTATCACTTTAAATACAAACTTGTCAATCTAGACAGACTCAAAATAATCCTATTATTAATCCAGTCTTTCAAAATTTAAAGACAAATACTAAAGTAAATGATTTGTAGATCACTTAGCTTTTAATAAGGCATCACTTGACTTCATTTCAGTCTCTGTGGCTAATAGCTTTAAAAGACACCTTTTCATTCTCCATCCTTGTTCTTTTGATTAATCCACTTCTTCTCTAGTTACTCAGGCTGGTGATAGAACATAAAGCTCAAATCCTGCTTTTCTCTTCTCATCTTTAGTCCCTCAGACTGTTAATAGAAGCACAGATTTTGAGGGCGGGGCCAAGTTTGATGTTCATGGTGGACATGAGATGTTCTTCCTTTAGTAGCATCAGGGCCTGTCCATCAATCTCCTGAGACAGGAACTGGGATGCCAGGTCCTCACAACCTGTAAAGAAAAGTATATAATATGGAGAGGATAAAAATATAAATAGTTTGAATGATCAGTGCTTGATGTTTTATTTACTTGAGGGGGGAAAAAGGGGTGAGGGGTCACATTTGGTGTTTCATGATTTGATTGAAATCAATTCTTGGGGTTGCAATTCAATCCACAATCGATTCCTACTATGATGCTAATATGATGCTTTTTTGTTTTTTTTGTAATATCTGGCAACACTTCCAGTTTTAATGAAGAGAGAGAAGAGTTTATTCAACTAGTTTAAATTATAAGCAGTCTGTAACCACATTATTTTACTAGCATCTTCTGCATCAATAAAATGTAATAATAAAAATAACAGAGTATCAGAACACCCACCTTGAAGAGAAGAAATAAACCGACACACTTCCTCCACACTCCAGTGCGCAGGGTTGCCAGACAGGAAGTGGTTCCCATCCACTTGAAGGCCACTGGGTGCGTTGTTGTCCAACTGAGGGCCACAGTGTGCTGGTCTTGGGCACGAGAAGGACGAGCTGGGTGAGAGTGACTGGAAGTCTTCCTCTTCCTCACCATCACAGCTGGACACATCATCAGAATGACTGGATTCTGAACGACACTATAAAACAGACAGAAACTGTTAATGTACTGAATTTAAAATGTCACTGCATCAAGATGATAATCATGATGGTCATCTTTTCTAGCTGACCTTTACAGGAAGATGCCTGCCTGCTATTTTGGCACAGGCGATCTCAGAGCTGCTCCTGCGAGGACCCCTGCGTCTAGCAATAACATCCTGCACGGCGGCGCCCCCTGTTGGCCGTTCTCCGCCACTAAGACCCCTACTGATGCGATAGTGGTGACTGCAGCTGACATTGTACCTGAAACGGAAGGTTCAAAAGTGAACCAATTCACAACATGTACAAATTCGTTTTTCACATACACGTGGAGACCTTATGCTATAGCTATGCTTAGGCTTTCTGAGACTAGGCAATATGTGAATATAAACATTTGCATTGGTAAACACTGATAAATACCTCTTGGCACAGGTTTTGGAACAGAAGCGTTTGGACCGTCTGAACTGGTTGGCTGGTGCAAAGTTTAGACAGTATTCACACTTTAACACTGTTAAAAGATACAGAGAGAAAGTATGTGTGGGAGAGAGCGAGGGAAAGAGAGAGAGAGAGATTGAGCTAGAGGTAACATGTAGGTCTCTTGCTAGGTTAAAAAGTTGAAACTGCTTTTCACAGCTATCATCTCATCAATCACAACACACACACACAGTTACTTATATATCTAAATGAGGAGATTTAATAGACTTCTATTGTGTTTATATACTGTTAGTTATAAACAGCATAATCTAGCCCTAAACCACTTTAAACATAACAGAGAAAGGTTATGCATTTTCACAGTTTAAGAAATGTATTTACTATATTTTTATAATGAGGACACCTTCTAAAAGGCGGATTTGTCAAATTCAGCTGATTTTTAAGTGCACTTATGTCCCCAATATACAGTAGTAAACACACACACACACACACACACTCACTTCCAGGATGGGTGTTCTCTGGTTGTAGAATGGGTGGAACAGCCACAGGAAGAACGCCTTCTGCCCGATCTTTCACTGGACCGGTCACCTGTCAATCACCACAAAAATCTGAGTGCTCTATTCCACTTTATTCACCCCAACTGACCCAACACTTGAAACAAACACCAGGTTTTATTCAAGCCCCTTGCAGCACCAAGCAAAATTGCAAAAATAATTTGCTTTCAAACAGGGCCAAAGACTCCTTATGTTTTATTTGTCAAAAAACAGGTTGTCCAATCTAAAAGTGGCAACCTTGGCAGAACCAATGAATGTTGCCATGGCAGGTAGAACACTGAACACTGATCCCAGATCTGTATTAAGTAAAAAATCACTCACAGGGAAAGGTTCAGCCCCTTCCTGGATTACGAATCCTTCAATGAGGTGAGTGAGAACTTGAGGTTTGACCACAGCCTGTGGGACAGGCGCTCGATCTCCCTGCCCTCCTCCACGAGGAAGAGGGAGAGAAAGAGAGAGAGTAGGGGGGGTAGAAAACGCCATCTCTGGAACTAAAGACAGAAATAACCATAAACAAACAAGCAGCAACTGTTGAAAACACTGTTTCAGTTACCCTGTCTATCACCCACCTGTGTCCAATGAGGGAGCGGGTGAGAGAGGAGGGGCAGAGTCTTGCAGTGATTGACTGGCATTAACGACCTCTGCTGACATCTCGTGGATTGCATCTGATTCTGACTTCCTTTTTAACGGACCAATCACAGGTTTTATCTACAGGAGAAGAAAGGGCTCATGAGTGGCTAGAGTTTATAAATACAGAACAAACGGACAGACTGCAAGGTATTCTGTGTATCTATTATCTACTTACCTGAGTTGGTCCAGATTGAACAAACACAGAGTCTTCACTAAGAGACGCTCCAGAGTTATTCTGTCCATCCACTGTGTTCGTGACTGAGGCAGGATTGCCTTGATTAAATCCTGTGCTCTGATTGGTCTGCAGTTGAGATGCTGGGAGGGCACTTTGGGCTGTTTTAAGGCACATGCCAGCTCCACCCGCTTCCATTGTAGTCACCATAGTAACAACATTGCTGCTGGAGTTATTGATGGCCACAGCTGGGTTGTCCTGCTGGGCACAACAGGCCCGAGCCTGAGCCATTGCTAAAGTCTGGGAGTTTCCCAGCATGTTCTGCCTCGCTCCTACCAGTTGAACTGGGACATGGGGAGGGTGATGACCCCCTGTACCCTGGCTGTTGTTGGGTGGTGCCGGAAGGATCGGAGGTGGGTGGCGAGGGGACATCTGCACTGGCAGCCGATGGCCCTGAGACGTTTTAGGTTGGATAGGCACATGCCCGGTTCCGTGACCCATCTTATCAGTGCTCAGATTAGCTCCAGCCTGCTGGAGAGGCTGCACCACTAACGTCTGGGCAGCCATGTTGGATTTGGTTGCCACTGGGTAACCTTGAGAAGACGTGGGCACATTGGAGGTTGGCACCAGAATGTGGGTGACGGTGGCTGTCGCAGCAGAAACACCTCTAGCCTGGCACAAGCCAGACTGAGAGAGGAGAAGCTGGGAGAGAGGGAGCGAAGGAGAAGAGGAGGAGGACGAAGAGTTGGAAGAACCTCCTGTTTGCTGTGTGGTAACAGCGGGTTGGTTAGCGGCCTTCATGCCGGCGTTGGTGGTATTGGGGAAGTTTTGCAGTTTGTTGTTGGGGACCGGTTGAGTCTGTGCTTGGATCTGCTGGGCTGACTGACCAAACTGCTGCTGCTGAGTCTGCTGGTTAAGGGGGTATGATCCTATAAAGATGCAAAAACTGAGTTTACATCATAGTTGGAATGTTAAGTGTAGGATAATGTATTATTATATGTGTATCCTCACCACCTGCTGTCTCCTTCCTGTCTGGAAACTCTGTCTTCACAGTAGCCACCCTAGGAGTGGACACGCAACGCATTGCCAAGTTCTGTACCTGGATGAGAGAGAAACAAGGTGTGTGAGGAAAATGTAAACATGATCACAGTGAACTAAGATCTTAACATCACATTTCAACCCAACAAGATGTGATGGAAGCTTCCAGCAGGTTTGGATCAAAACCAAATTTCAGCCATGGAACAAAGTTCAAAAATCAAAATGTATCTGCACTTCAGTTAACAAGTAAACCACAGGGTAGAGATGATATGAAACTATGGGTGTCAATATCATAACATCACAATCATAACATTTTTGATGGTTATTATACAGCAGGATTATGTCACCTGATCGATGTCTGACTGATTACTTGAGGTTGTGGGAGTTGTTTCCTGTTGTTGCTGCTGGGGCTGCTGTTGGGCGACTGTTGCCACGGCAGCTGTTGCCGTACCACCAGGCATAAAAATAAGCTGAGGGGTAAGGGGTGCCCTGAGAGAGCGGTTTACCTGTGGGTGAAAAGCCAAGCAACATTACATAAACTTTTTTTATTATGTTAATGATACTACTAAATAGTAAACGTGTCTTTTTGGCATGTAATGCACAAAGGTATTTAGGATTTTTATCTCAGACACTTACTCTCAGGTACATCTGACCCTGTCCACCTGAGTTTCCACCCAGCAACACCGATTGGCTAAGGGCTGACGATGTCGCAGAGGTGGCAGGTCCCATTGGACGGGGGTTTGTCATGGTCCCTCCCCCAGAGGTAGTACTTAAGTTGACCTAACAGAAGCACACAGAAGCGAAAGATTTATAAAACGTTCCAAAAATAAGACATTATAATTAGAGTTTAAGCAAGTGCCACACTATAAACAGTTAACATTAGGGCTGTTAATTAAGACTTACTGTGCACTGTGCTGAGCTTGTAGCTTGAGACACACTGTTACTGGGAGAGCTGGACTGCCGACTGGCTGCAAGTGTTGCCTGAAGACATCAAAAAACAAACTGTAAGTCCAATGGTGAAATGTTGGACAAAAATAGCGTAGAATGATGCTATAAGCAGTATCAAGTGAGGAATGCACTAATGCACTACTTAGGTGTGAAAAAGAACAATATGCTTTTAACAAAACATAAACAGGAAACCCAAATATTATTCAACGATAACAAATTTTGCTGTAAAACAATAAACTACATAATTTGCATATAATTTCTGCCTTTCATCAGTCACCTTATTTCAAACATTTCAACAAGGTTTTGCTACTTGACTAAAATATGGATTTTGCTCAATCTGTGATTGATTACAGTAGTCTGAAGTGGATTGAGTGAGTCTGACCTGTTGCACAGCAGCCAGGTTGTGGAGTTGAGCGCTGTTGATCTGTTGCTGCAGCATAAGCTGCTGGAAGTACTGAGCTGCGTTGGGCTGCCTCTGCAGTGCTTGCAAGGCCTGCAGACACATTTAGGAGTAGATAACTACATTTACTAGGGTTCAAAAACTGCATGCAATAGTACACTGAGGCACTGACACCAGTAAGTGCATTAAAGTACTTCAGTTAGGCTGCACATGGGGTTTGCATTGACTTTGTGACCCACCTGCACAGCTTGCCTTTCATAAAGAGACATCTGAGCTATCTGAGGGGGGCGGGAGTTTCCCCCCGATGCAGTGCTGCTATTGGCTGAGCTGGAGTTGGTCTGGTCCTCCCCTGCCTCCATGCTCACTGGATGGACGACCAATCAGTCAAACTTTGTAACAGAATACCAGAGAAAATATGCGTAAATAAACAATTTACAACGAACTAGATTCTGATCTGTTTAATAATACATGCCAATGTAAGTAGTTGATCGTAATTTAAACAGTAAAGCAACCTGAATACTTTCACACACACTTTCAAAAACATGTTTACATCATAACATGTGCATATATAACGCTGCATCACCAGACAGTTGTAACGTAGTTGTTATTTGTATTATATAAATAGCCAAATATCAGGTGGTGGTAAAAATTATATAGGTATCGTTGCAATAGTTTTGTGCAATAATCGGAGACATCTGACTTACTAGAGACATGCTACACAAAACAAATCTCTGCACAGACACTGATTTAACAAGGTTGTGTGCAAAAACAATGCACTCGATAAGCAATATAACCACATCGACCCCCGTATCTCATCCGCTCGCGCTGCAACAATGTTGGTGAACTGGCGACTCCCAAAGTGCAAAAAAGCCCAAATTTTACCTCTTTGCGATCTGTGCTATTTTCGCTTTCTCCTCTCCTAATAAAAAGAACCGCCTATAACATTTCGGCCCTCGATGCTTAAGATTTTAATTGGATATTTTTCCGCTGTTTATTTTTTATTTTTGCAAGTATTGTTGAATGTCTTCAAACAACGGGGATTGAGATGAGGCTGAAAAAGCGATAAGCCCCGCCCCCCACTGTTTACAATTCTGTTTCCGGCGCCAAAAATGACGTCCCAAAATGTACATAATAAAAGTCATACATATAATATAATATAATATAATATAATATAATATAATATAATATAATATAATATAATATAATATAATATAATATAATATAATATAATATAATAAAATAAAATATAATATGTTAATTAAAGAGTCATCTCTATGGACAACTGCCTGTAAATACTTTCAGAGCCCAGCAGATAAATTTGAATACCTCGAATTCTTCTACAAACTGGGGAAATATGTCAACCACAGGAAAGTGTATTACACCAGAAATACCAAAGTAGTTTCAGCATAAGTAAAAGACTCAAAAGCAACAGATATTGTGGTTAAGTGTACAGGAACAGTGGGGATGTGGTTGGAAAGTTCTTTACCAGGTAGGGCTGCCATGCTGAAGAGACACTATTACAAGAACCCAGAGATTTCTGCTGGAATTTTCTGTGAAAGAATGAAGCAGTACAGCTACAGATAAATGAACTCTTTTGTCAGGAAGTAGTTCAGTTTTCAGTCTGATATTCTACACGGAAATGAAACAAAGCTCTAAAACTAAAGCTAAGAAGTTAAATTTCAATGCTGAATTTCCAGCTAAAAGGAATATTCTGGAAAAATGGCTTCTGTTCTCTAAAAGTTCTCTCGAAGTTATAAAAATAACTTTCTTGCAGAGTTAGTAATACATTTTTGAAAAATGAAAAACATTTGAAACATTGGCTAAATGTTTGTACAACCTACAATTGTTAGCTGGGTCAACTATGTTGTCAGCTCTTGAATGTTATGTACAAAAATTGTGATTTTGGGAAAGTTTGGTAAAAACTTTTGAAATCAAATCTTATAGCAGAACTTTTGAAATCAAATCTTATAGCAGAACTGCTATAGCAGAATTTACAGAAATGACAATGTTGGTGCAATATTTTATTTTTACAATAGGGAAACATGAAATGCACAGTTCTGTTTTTCATTTTGCTTGGTCAGATAATGACATATGTGAAGGTAGTTTGAGAAATCATAAATATACCTAAGATCCCTATGATATGTAATAGATAAAGAACCTGATTGCAACAACATCAATGTAAAATATTAATTTAGTACATTAACAGCTAGTTAGTCTATTAAAAGGCTAGTTTAGTGGTGCTTATTTCTTTTTACTTTTAATGTAATCTTTAATTTACATATCAAAGACATTGTAAATCCATATTTGATTATATCAAAGACATTGTAATTCCATATCATATAAAAATATCCTTTTTTTATATGACGTTTTCACTATATAATTGAAGTAACTGTGTAAACAAACAACTGTTGTAACTCTATAAGCTCAAAGACAAATAATGGAATGGCTTCATTATTAAACTTCATAAACAAATAAGGATTTCTGTCACTTTTGTTCATATGCCCTCTTTCATCACTGTTTCATTTCTCTATTCTCTTGTCTGTGGAGTCTTTTGACCCCCTCTCTCTCTTCCGCTTTGCCTGCTACCTCCCTCTCTCGCCCCTCTCTCCCCTGCTGCCTTGCCTCCTCTCGCTAAGAGAGTTTGGTCAATAATTGATGAATCTTGCTTACCGAAAGGGTAACAGGTCTATAGCAGTAATCCGTCGCCATTCACGTGTATCTATCCCCCCACCCAGGTTTTTACAGACACTGTATAAATGCTACACAAACACTTTTAAATGATTCCAGGGAGTGAATATTCAGCACTGTGTTTATTTGAAGCCTTTCAGCTTGTTTGTATGTGTGCAGCGGTTTAGCGACCTCTGATGTCACAGGCAGATGGGAGATGGGCATGCAAGAGTTACTGCTGTCAGTCAACAGGCAGCGGGAGAGAAGGAAGGATGTAGAGAGAGATTAAAGGAGAGAGTGGCGGGGGGCAGAGAGAGAGAGAGGGAGAGAGAGAGAGGGAAAGAGAGACATAAACAGATAGAGTCAGGTAATTCACTATCAGCAGTGATGGCCTGCATGCCTGGTTAGCATATTTCTGTGGCTGTCTGTAAATACACTGTCATGGAGAGAAGAAATGAGAAGTTGCTCTCGAGAAAAAGAAGTTTCACTTTTGGAGCTTACGGAGGGTGAGTGAAAACAACAAATAACAAACTATTCTTGTCATTTAATGCCATGGTTGTCTACAGTGCTCTCTGAATTAAGAATTGATTTGTCACTTTTTAAATCTTTGCAGGATTGACAAATTTATTACTGGGACTGAGAGCAGGTCAGTACAGTATAATTTGGGTTTGTTGTTTTCACTAATACATTGCATGCACATCCTGGTCCGTTTCAGAACTGTAGAGTCTGTAACTGTTTAACAGCTGTGCTGAATCTGTGGGGCACAATATACTGGATATATTGGATTCACCCTCCAGTGAGGCTAAACCAATCACCTCTGCCACATCCAGCCAGAAGGTAAGAAATCCGAAGAAATATCCGTTATTACATCTTCTGAATATGTTCTAAAGGGAATGTTGAAGATAGAAAACAATGTTTTTTGAAAATGAAAAATAAAATATTAAAAGAAAACCAGACACACGCAGTTTTGGTTCTACATTAACAGGAGAGCTAATATATGGTGTTGCATTTATACGTTTTTACATTTTACAGGTGCATTTTATGTTTTTCTATATTTTCTGTCATCCTCGTGTCTCTGCAGGTGACTGAGTTGTTTGCGATAATTGAAAAGCTACAGGTAATATCAGCACCTTTTTTTTCTCTCCACAAAAAAGTGTGTAGTTTGAGTTGTTTTATTTGGAGTGGTAATACATCTCAGAGAAAAAAATTAAATAGCTCAGAGGTTGTTTTTCATATCTATTGAGATTCATCTCAGAAGCAGGAGACTTAAACAAAAGTCTTTATTTTCTATATTTAATCTCATTGCTGTCTCAGATTTTTGTTGTCTTGGTTTTCACACCAATGTTTTTGTGTGGATTTGTCTGCAGGGTAGCAGATTGGACGAACAGCGTTGTGAGTTTCCACCACCTTTCAAGGTAGGAACTGTTTTACCCCCAAAATATAAATAAATGGTGTTTGGCCCAAATTATTTGCTTGTATTCTTTGTTAGTGGTGATCTGTTTAAAACTATATTAACACGAATTTCCATATACATGTTGTCCGAGCTACATATATATATAGAACCATTAGTTTCAATTTTCCATTTACATATAATTGTTATTGATCCCTCAGACACGGCTCTTAAAGATTGGAGATGGTTTACCTCTCATTCTGCCCCCTAAATCTGGAGGCTATTGGATTGACCCTTCCCTGGACAGACATGTGGAGACCAGTCCAACTTTCTCACAGGGGGGGTTTGGCCTGGAGAGCTACGATATCATGGAGAGAGACAGTGAAGCTAAAATGTACCAAGAGTTCTTCCGCCACAGAGTTAGTTGACTTTTTTATTTCTATATCCACTAACAAATTGAAAATCTGAGTCACACAACTGTATCAAATATATTAGTCCAATAAAAATGTTTAAAGGGTTGAAAAGGTCCTTTTTTAACGCTAGACTTTTTTTTACCCCCTTTCTGCAGTATCATCATTCATTCACTGCTTCTGATTCCTTTCTGGGGCCCCTGGTTTTGTCTGTGTGCCTTGAAGATGAGGAAAATCGTCTCAGAGTCATTCTGAGGTATCAGTTTCTTAAAAACTCCTTTTATTTACCATGAAAACCACCAAAATCATCTTGCAGTCATCTCTGAAGATTGTAATGTTAAAATAAATGCAGTTCATTTCTCATTTAACAGGATGAAGGAATGTTCTCTTCATGGGACGTTCTCTGTTTCTCTGTTTCAACATTTCCCCACAGCTGTAGAGCTGGCAAAGGTATTTAAGAACCACACATTTAGTTGTAATTGATAGATTATTCATTTATATATATTATAGATAATATCAGCTTGA
Organism: Yasuhikotakia modesta; assembly: GCA_036877545.1. Lineage (NCBI taxonomy): Eukaryota > Metazoa > Chordata > Actinopteri > Cypriniformes > Botiidae > Yasuhikotakia > Yasuhikotakia modesta. The sequence goes on along the minus strand of JBAJNP010004651.1, from coordinate 15,596 downwards.
ATTTGTTTTGTTGTTTAAGATGCTGTGCTCAAGCGTCAGTGTGTCATGTTTCGAGGCTGTGAGTTACTTAAAGGTAAATCTTCAATGAAATCAACGTACAAACACTACTGTACACTACTGTAATCTGTTCACAATCATCAACAACAATTTCTTTCTAAGGCCCCTGAGCTCATAATGGCATTTGATGAACACAGAGTGTCTCAAAACTTTAAATTTGGGGTCTTATATCAGAGAGAAGGACAGGTATGCAGCGTTTTTATTTTTACAGTTATGTAACAGATAACTTAAGTCTGACTGTCATTTGTGTTAGCATTTTTACTGTATAATGGCTATGCTAAACTTTTGGAAGCATTTTGTTTTTAAAATCTATATAGAATACAAAAATATATAGTTATCTATATAGTTATAGACAAAGGTATATAATATATTATTTTATAGTTAATTTATAAATAGCATTATGTTCCTCCCACACTCATTTTTTACATATTTTAATGTATGTCTTGTAGTTAACTGAGGAAGATATTCTCAGTAACAATGAGGAGAGTGAAGAATTTCTGGATTTTTTATCCATACTGGGGCAGACGATCAAACTGCAAGGATTTACTGGGTAAGTCACAAAACTTACACAATCACCGCCATTGCAGAGCTAAGCGAATGGTTCAGCAATATCTGTTAATTACACAGCACAGCAGTAGATTCTACCTCCAGTTTCTGTTAAAATTGTTCTTCTTGTAGTTTCAGAGGAGGCCTGGATGTGTCTCATGGTCAGACTGGAGAAGAGGCAGTTTTTACCTCCTTCCATGGAAGAGAGATTATGTTCCATGTTGCCACTAAGCTACCCTTTACTGAAGGGGATACACAACAGGTGACATTTATTGTGTATTAAAACTTTATTCTTAAATTGTAAGAAACAAACATTCAAAATAACATTTGTAGTGTTTTGTTAATTAATGAAAACGTTTAAGAAATGTTCTTACATTTCTACCAACAGCTGCAGAGAAAGAGACACATAGGCAATGATATTGTTGCCTTGGTATATCAGGAGGGCCACACCCCCTTTATCTCTGACATGATCAGATCCCACTTCCTGCATTGTTTCATTGCAGTGAGGAGGATAAAGAGAGAAAGTGAGGGAGAGGGAGGGGATGGAGGCTCATTTGAGGTAAAGACATTGTTACAGTTGGTCATGAGATTCCACCATACAACAAGCAGTTTCAAAGCCCCCTTGTTTGATTGACAGGTGTCCATCACTGCTAGGGAGGATGTGCCCCCATTTGGCCCACCTCTTCCAGTACCACCTATTTTTACAGAGGTGAGAACATGTTGATGCAGTTTTAAGTGTGGCCTAATATTAAAACTTTGCAATATGATCAGTGTTGAATGATACTCTAAATCATGATTTCAGGGTTCTGTTTTGAGAGAATTCCTCTTGACCAAACTGATAAATGCTGAAATCTCTTGCTACAAAGCTGAGAAATTCAGTCGACTTGAGGTAATCAGCTACAAACACAAATCTATCTTGAAAATGTTTCTTTTATTTGTGAGTCACAGTCATTAAAATGTTCAGTTTTTCTCAGTTTGTTCAGTTTCTCTCGTATATCCGCAGTTACGCACACGTTCGTCTCTCTTGGAAGTGCTGCAGTCCGAACTGTCTTCTCGGTCACAATGCATGCTGGGAGAGCCATCACAGCCCAGCGTCCCCCTAGCTGAAGGGGGGAGGGGTGGTCAGGAGGGTGGTGGAGGATTCATTGAGAACTTTAAGGTAGACAAACTTACAATTTAAGCAACAGATTTAAATAACTAGGAGTCTGCCTTGGGCCCTTCCCAGCTAACAGGAAATGTTCTCAGAACATTAGCTATTGTTCTTTAAAAGTTATCAACATTGGTTTATTCAGTAATGTTAGTAGAACATTTTAAAGTTATATATCATACATCAAAAACGTTAATCTTACGTTGTTGTGTATCAACCCTGTGTGTATGTCTTTGTTTATCACAGAGAGCTATTAGGGTACGTAGCCACTCGTTCGACACATTGGGAGTGCCAAAGAAAGCAGGTGGTGCAACGGGACAGAGAACAAAGGTAAAAACCAACATTAAAAAACACTTTTAAAATGTTTACATTTGAAATTCAGTGAACAGATGTTCTCTGAATACCTCTGACATGTATTTTCTCCCCATATCTGCTCATTTTTCTTTCATTATAGTAATTTCTGTGGTTATGCTAAAGTATCATTGTCATTTTTGTTTCTTTCTAACTGTTGAAAAATGGCAACAGGATGGTGAAAGGTAAGAACAAATATATAAACCATAGTGTCATATTATACCTGCAACTCAACACAAGTTTATAGCTTCATGTTTACCTTCCAGTGACCAGACAAGCAGGCCTGATAATGTGGTCTACACTGAGGTTAAAGGTCAAGTAAGTCCACAGGATGACCTATAGTGACCTATTTCTGAGGCCTGAGCACCAATATCTTCAAAACATGCTGAAGACATAGAGATGGTTGCTGTTCATTAATCAAACAATGTCAAGCACAACAAAGTAAATAGCACTTTTAACTAGAACAATTGTGTATTATAGTAAGTCAGCAAGACAATGAATGTTGAAGTTTTCATATATATTATTGCTGAATGTCTTTAAAGTGGCAGTTTAGACTCAACAGCAACTTATAGCTCTACCCAAGTAAGGGTGGCTTTCATTTCTGGAATTAAACTATTTTTCTTCAATTTATCACTGTTGTAAGTATTATGTGTGCATTTATAATATTCCCCCAAATTTATCTACAAAAACTGGCAAAAACAATAAATCTGGTCACAAAACTTTTCTGCATCTTTCAATGTTATTTACAACAGTATTATATTTCCATTGTGTAGTTATAGAAAAGTTCACCCTAACTTCACATAATAGTGGGGCAAGCAGCAGGAGTACAAGATAAAAAAGACATTGCAATTGAATACACTAGACAAACTATTCTTTTTTTATATACATGACATCAGAATACAGGATGAATTGACCTAAAGCACATTTAAGGTTCATATGTTTGCTGTAAACTGTATCCAATCACCTTTTTCATCTTAAATCCATGGCATGATATAATTGGTACTGCACCATAACTTATTACAAATCAATTTTCTACATCCCCACAATATAGCCTAAAATGTCCATATGGAGAGATAATTTACTATTAACACCCTGAAATGAAGTCAAAGACAATTTTTTGGAATAATCCATTTTATTGAAAATTTGAAGGGAACGAGAAGAGCATATGTGCCTTCACACCCCAAAAACGCAAATTGGTTTAATCCTCCTCTTCATCATCGCCACCTCCAGCACCACCCTGGGCCTTCTTGGCATTCTTTCTCTTCACGCGGCCGGGACGACCGCCACCGTATGGAGAGCGGAGAGAGAAGTCAATGTGCTTCTGGCTGTCCAGCCTCACCACAAAAGAGGGGATGTTCACAACCTGCTTTCGCACCCTGTAGAACAACAGGACAAACTTAGCAATGTGCATTTAAGGTTAAAGACCACTAGAAGTGACGTTTCTTCATCACCCAAGGCCTCATTGACGAGGAATTCATGACACCACTGACAATCTGACAGTTTCTAGTTAAATCATCGGCCAATGGCGTGACGCTAACAGAAGTTGACCATACCCACTTAAGTTACCTGTTAAGATGGTTTTTGGGCATAAAGCACAGTCATCACAGGAAGTTGGGTTTTTATTACAGGCAAAGGTATACGGTTTATTTACCGAAGTGACCTTGCGGAAATTTCATTCCCACTCGCCGGGGGTTTTTAAACATGGTCAGCTAATGAAACAGGAAGAAAACCTTAATAGTGTCCAACAGCCAATGTAGCAACTATCAATTATATCCATGTATACAGAAATAGTTTACTACCAAGACATGCACTACCAGGGCAAGTCAAAGTCCTGCAATTCATAATCTATTGGGGTCCAACGTTAAGCAGTTTAAGCATCTTACCGGATGTGCCTCTGACGGATCAGAACACGGGCATGGTGGATACTCTTGGCCAGGCCAAGCTTGAAGACCTGAGTCTGCAGTCTTCTCTCCAAGAAATCCTCCACCTTCAGACCCAGAATGTAATCGAGCTTCATCTTTCCTTCATCCAGCACTCCGATACGCACCAAGCGTCTCAGCAAGGCATTACCTGGAGAAACACTCACAATGTGAGAACTTTGCAACACCATACTAGTGTGGCACCATAGAGTTAGCAAGGCTTCATTCACGAGGAATTCTTGGCAACACTGACAGTCTGAATTGGTTTTAAATCATCAGCCACTCCATCAAGCACAAGTTAGATGTTAAGATCAGGTTTTAAACACATACGTACCCTCAAAAAGACGCCTAGCATCCTTCTCATCCAGAGTCAGAAGCTCTCTGGCGGCTTTGCGGATCTTGGCCAAAGTGAATTTCACCCGCCACACTTCTCTCTTATTCCTGAGTCCATACTCGCCTGTACAGAAAAGCAGTTACTATTAAACCCAAACTAGACGTTTATACAAGTAAATGGCGTAAAGATGCGCCCCTTACCAATGAGCTTTAACTCCTGGTCGAGACGTGACTTCTCGAAGGGACGTCTGGGGGTGACGTAGGTCTTGCTACAAACCCAAGACCTGGCAACGGGCATGGCGGCTTATTTACGCCTGTCAAATAAAAGACTTTACAATCAATGTCATGAAATAAACAGCTTAAATGTGTAATAGATCTAAACGTTAATACTGCAAAAGGAAAGTTCGGCCTTCCGTTCCTGACGGTATAACAAAACTCATTATTGGATCTTACATATTCTACTTAAATGTGAACTTGTGTATCATTTCAATGAAACTGTAAATAATATCTTGCACAATTTATTTCTGGACATTTTATTAAATACAACCGTGCAGAATCGATGTGGGGTGAGGACTAGGCCTGGACAAGCGTTGTGGGACCACGTTGTGCTACACGGCGCGATAAAACTAGTCCATCCACACGATTAAAAATAACTCATGATGCCGGTCATCATAACAGTCTTTATTATATTATGTTAAAACATATTCAATAAGGCTGATTAAATACACAATCGTTGGGAAATTATTACGATACAAGTACAACTGAGACGCCATTACCTGTCTTCGTCAGGCTCGCGAGTAAAGAGAACGCGCACGCGGCCTAGCCAGAAATTTATATGTCCGCTTTAAACTACATTACCCATAAAGTCTTACGTCCTACGTAAAACCACGTGCTCATTCACAAATTACGTGTTGGTTGGTTCCCCCTATTGGTTGGAGCGACACGTGCCACAAATACCGGGACGTAGGGATTCACAGGAATTTCGAAACACAATTTAATACGGGACACAAAGTTGACGACAGTTACAAAATCAATCCTTTAACTTGCACCTATTATTTTTCTTAGTTACCTTCAGTTTCCAGAACAGGAATGTGAGAAAATCTGCCCGTTTATTTGCAGTGGCTATAATCGTAATATTAGCATATAAAATAGGCGGAAATCAACAGGACCGGCATATATTACATATAAATGCTGTTGCGTAGTTGTTATGTAAAGACAATATCATGGTTTAATGTCGTGAACTATTATTGCTGATTCTACAGTTTCTGGTAATAGTAGTGCTTGTAATGGTAAAACTTAATGTAGCTAAACTCAATGTGCTTGTACATGTTTAGCATCAGAAAAACAAATGTCATAAAAACAAAACGAGTTGTATGGTTTCGATGAAACATTAATTTGTTTTCGTTGTTGAACGTATATAAGGAATTGCCTGTCAGTACAACTAAAGGAGGAAGGGACTATTTATAAATGAGTGTAATACAACTCCGAGCATGTGTTACTGTCTGTCAAACACACGCACGCTGTGTCCCCCAGACATCTTTCAGTCCTGATCTCTTCTACAGTTTGTGAGACACTTTTCTCTTGTAGAGGGTCTTATTTGTGCTCTTTTTAAATCCTGTCATTTTGTTTATTATCTGGAGGTTGTGAAACCAGCCGTCCGTCCAACCCGCTCTTCTTTTTCAAACCCCTGGATCTTTTTCCTCCTCCACTGGGACCCTAAACTTTCTCAGTCTGGTACTTTTTTAAACAGAGATAGCTATCCTTCCCCTCTATCTCCCGTCCCTTGAAGCTTGTTTTTCGGGCTATGCACCATGTTGTCCTCCCCTACTGTGATCCTTCAGCCCTACGGACTCCCTGTTTACCCCCAGACAGCTTCCTGCTACCCCAGCATAGTACAGGTAAACGTGTCCCTTTATCACTGTGTTTAATATGCGTTTGAATTGTGTGTTTATATTTTTTCCATTTGTTGTTAAAATTGTTTCTAAAAATTACACGTTGTGTTTTAAGGCCTACCGATTTCCAATACACTGTCACTGTCTGGGAAAACAGGATAACATTTAAATGATGCACACAAATGACCAATGTTGAGTGTTCTTGTTGGTGTAAGTAGGATTCATGTACATTTACATGAATTCATGTACATATTTGGTGTCAGTTGTGGGTTTTAAAGACTTTTAAGACTTATATCTAATGTAAATGTTGTGTGGATATAAGTTTTCTTTGAGTTTGTGGGAAATGCCATAAAACACGCACAAGGCTTTTGTAAGTCCTAAAATTTCCTCCTGTATTAGGTCTGAAGAGGACATCTTATGTGTTCTCTGTCAATGAAGGACACAGTGTTCCACTGTTAGTTATATTTGTCTCTGCAAGGTAGCCTAAACAGGTTCAGCGTGTGTGTGCCCATGTGTGTGTGTGCCCATGTGTGTGTGTGTGTGTCGAGAAGAGAACTCAAATACCAGGACAGATGATAAGCAGTGTGTGTCTGCTCTTTCTCTCTGTCGCTCTAGCTGTATTTTTAGTCTGTTCTTCTTACTACAAAATCTGTCACACACATACACAGATTACAGACATATCTTATCTTAAATGATACAAAGAGACAGATTACGCCGTTTGAAAGCAAAGAGAGACTTAGGGCAACACGTGGCAATGGCTTGTATAAAGGCTTGTATCTTTGTTTGAGTAAACAATTCCTCAATGTCTGTTTATTTATGGAACAGTGAAATGTCAATTAGTCATTATATTAAAATAATAGGTATCTAGTATAGCACTGGAGGTGTTTGTTTTGAAATAATGAGTCTGAGAACATGGTACACAACACATACTGAACATTTTAAAATCAATTTCACACATAAGAAAAAGAAATTGACATGTAAATTGAACTAGGTTACTTGGACAATGGTCGTTTATACATTATGCAGTTCTTGTCAGTAGGACTGTGTGTATGTGTTTGAATGATCCCTCAGCTGTCAGATCAGACACCTGGCATCCTGCTTCTGATCTTTAACCCCAAATCTGACAGCTGCTCTGTGTGTGTGTTGGGGGGGGGGGCACTTAACCATATATTGGAGAAAAATTTGTTGCCAAGAATGAACAAACTCTGATAACTCTAACCCTTGTTGCTTGTAAAAACACAAGCAACAAGGGTTTTAAAAAAGGGTTTTTTAAATTGTAAAAACGCAAAAGATATGACAGATTTGTGCTTGTGTGTGTGTGTGTGTGTGTGTGTGTGTGTGGAGTTATTCAAATTCTCCCACAGGAAGGGAAACAGTAAGCAAATATTTACAAACGCATCATGTTTGTGCACTTCACATCCATCATTGTTAACTGCTTAGATCACAGTGTTGTGTCTGTTGTTAGGCATTAACTAGCACTTAGTTACTCATTTTCACTTTTGAAGGCTCGTATTGTGGTGTAATCATAGTGGAACGCCGGGTGACTTTCAGGTCACAGGTCTGACAACACCTGTTTTGGTACTCGTAAAACCATGACGAGGTGTTGGGGTGTTTCTGTGAGATAAAAAAATGTGTAAAAATCTTCTGTTCTCGTGAATGGTGGTTACAGTTATAACACTGTGATTTTTATATGACAGCGCTGGACAGTAGCGATGATTAAATATAGGCCTATCTGTAATGTGAGACTTGTCTGTTTCTGCTGACGGAATTCAAATGTGGTGGCGATGTTTAATCAGAGCTGTTTTGCTGTGTGTCAGTTTATCAGTGAAGTCTAAATTTACTCTGCCTGCTCTGTTGGGCTGATAAGAGTAAACACATGGGAAGTGTGTGTGTGTATGTGTGTGTAAAGCTTTATTAAAACATTATTTATGTTATTTAATTACATTAAATTCTGTTTTATTCCATTCTATTAGATTTCAAATGTTTATAGACGCTGTATATATAAACAGCAACGGCAAAAATAAGCAACCTTAGATTAGTTGCTATTAATATAATAATTTGAACAGCTTGTGTTCAGGTGAACTTATTGTCTTGTATCTCACACTTTTATCTATGTAATCTGAACTCTACATGGCATACTAACATATTCTCCAGTCTATTTAACTAAAGTGATTTTAGTTACACACACCTTGCATTGAAAGCACAGAATTATGTGTTAAATCTACTCCAAGTGAACTTTTTCAAGTGCCTGTTGAGGGTTTAAAGGTTAGTATGTGGGGGAAAACAGGTAGATGATTGACATGGACAAATGAACACAGCTGTTGTTCCTATTGAGAGACACAGATTTGGTGGTCTGTGATTGGTGGATGTGAGAGACTTATGGTGAGGTGGGCGGGCGAAAGCCTAGCATTAAAGCATGCATCAGTTGCTGGTGAGTATTGGGCTGCCTGCGGAATGCACTGAAGGGGTGAGACTTTTTATTTACATACTTCATAACTAAGTGTATACTTCAATAATGAATGTCATGCAATGTATCTATCTGGTTATGAAGACTTTTATGTCAGGTGTTTGGCTTAGCTGTTATGTTAAGTGTTTATGATATGTGATTTTATGTATGGTATTTCTGTAGGGCAGGTTTTTGCCTTTAGGAAAGTTTTGCCCTTGATTGTTTGTGTTTTTCTCAAAAGTTGTATGTGGTCAGAAGCACTTTTAGATAAATTCCATTCAAATGCAATGTGTACAAGTTGCAGTAAAATTATTTTGTAGGAATATGAGCAATACATCATGGTTTTGATTCTAATTACAATGTATCATACTTTATGGATTATTTCTGTAACAGCTAATTGCCAACTGTTTAGATGGAATATAATATTATTGATAGTAAACATCATCTGTCTCTTATTATAGGGGGCTACTGCCCAAGAGGCGGGGCCAGGCAATGGCGATCCTTCACTTCCTCAGGTCTATGCCCCACCCCCTTCTTATCCTCAACCAGGACAAGCCCCACCCACACCCACTGCCAGGCTGCCACCCCTTGATTTTAGCTCTGCCCATCCAAGCTCAGAATATTCTGATCATCATCAACTGAGAGTGTATCAAGGCCCTCAGCATGAAAGGGCGGAGTCTGTATCTGCCAATAACACGGTAAGAAAATGTAATACATTTTTATGAGAAACTTAATACAACAAATATTATACAACAATATTATACAACTTTAAATTGAGCCCCAATAATTTGATTGGTCTTTAATTAAAATAATTTGCAAGGTTTTTTAAGCTACCTATATTCTTAGCACTTTTAACCTGGTATCATAATATCAGTGTATGTCCTATATATGTGCATTAGGGAAGGTATATCAGAAATATATATGGACCGATGATATATAATCTCATGCATTGAACCCCTTGGGATCTCCTGGCTGTACTAAAAATAACTATGTCCTTTACATGTCCCTCCTTTGCCCTGTCCATTTATGGAAATCCAACTTGCAGAGGAAACCACATATATGAATGTGCAAGTTTGTTGTGGAAGTTCCGATGTTCTCTTTTTTAAAAAAAAAAGTACCACCAATGTTTAAATTGTTCAATGTGTTTTTAAGTAGCACATTTATTTTACTTTACATATAGTTTTGTTGTTGATATTAATCACTGACTTGATTTTTTCAAGAAAACTTTTACCCATAGCGGGAATGCAAACAAAGACTTTTGTGTAAACATTTAACATTTGAGAAAATCAGTCTTACATTACATGGTTTTACATTGTGGCTAAAGCAACAGACGTAATGAAATTGTATTTCAACTTATGAAATTATTTAACAAGGCTTGTAAGACACCACTGAGGAGACATTAGTGATAAATTTCAAACCTGAAACTGTCCTACAAACCTCACTGTCTGTCTTGACTATCAACTATTTTGTACAACAACATGACACCATTTTACTGAAATGTTCTCTTGTTGTGTGGCCACATTGCTTACATCACTAGAGAGCGGCAGCGTTACAAGGTCCAGCTATGCGGGTTATGAGACGCCGCCATGGAGGGAGGGGTAGTCAGATGGGATGACCCCTCCCCCACCTGTTACCAAGGTTCTGTCAGTCAAGCTTTTGGCATCGTGTCGTGATATCACACACCCTCCCACCACACCCTTCCTTTATTTTTTACCAACACCCTCCCTGGCCTGTTTCTCTGAATGTACGTGATGATGACAATGAAAGTATTTCCTGATAGTATTTTCTGTGTGACACCTGCTATTGTAGACATTACTGCTAGGACCCAGCCCGGCAACGCTCAGCTGTAACCATAACAACAATCTGTTTGCGTGTGTGAGGCTATGTCTGTGTGTGTTTGTTTGTGTCCTTGTCTTTTACTTCCTTATTAATAACTGTTTTGTAAACCTAGTTGACTGTTGCTAAAAATAGCAGAATGTTGCTGGTTTTTGTTGACCTTTAAGAAGCGTATGCCTTCCTGGACTTTTCCCTTTTGTTTTAGTTAATTGTGTTTTTATATTTTCTGTTTTACAATTCACTCCGTTCTGTTTCACCAACACACAGTTAAAAAATAATAAACGTAACTAATAGCATTCCTTACAAAGCGGTAAGTTAGAGGTTTCACACGTTAGTCTGACACACCCTGTTCAGGTGAGTAAACAGGAAGTACCCAGGTGTGTTAACAGAAGTATTCCAAATATTCCAGGACCAGGAACGGGGAAAAAGTAATTTAGGGTATACCTATAATTCAGCTTTTACTGTTTTATTAACATCTTGGTTTTATTTTTCAGTTTATTTATTGTTTAAGAAGGATATTGCACGTCCCTTCAAATAAAAGGATAGACCGTTGCTGGGAAACAAAAAAAGAAACCATTATAATCTTACATGAAACCTAGTGAAAGTGAGCAAATAAATTATTGTCCTTTTTTTCATATGTACCATTAACCATCTCATAACCATTTGTTATTTGGGCATTATCAATTAAAACATGCAGTCTAGGTTTAATGAAACAAAATGAAAACAATGTGTAATCAAAGAAACTGGATTAATCAGTTTACATTAGAGCTGTTCTACTGCCACAGATTTGGATTGTAGATCCAGAGTTAAAGCGGTATGAAAGCCATTTTGCGCTACTGCTTCAACTTTGACCAGTTGTAGAGAATGTGATTGGACCGGTTTCTGTTTGTCCATTTTGCTCGTTCTAATGACTTTTCCATCACCTGCATAACCTTATTTCCACTGTAATATGTGTTTTACGGTAATTATTCCTGCCCTTGCATTTCCTGTTGTTTTTCTAAAAACATTTTTTCTCTTTATGTATTCTTTCACGCTATGCCTACTTTTCTTTTGTAGTTTTTGGCTCGTTTTAATACACTTCTTGACATAGTCTATCTTTACATAATAACACTTTTGTGGCATTTAGCGAGGTAGGCTGCGCAGACATACAGACTGGCATTGTGATGCATTGTGGGATAGTGGATGTGTTGGGTTTGACGCGCACAAAGCCCAGATGTGTTGATCCGCATGGGGACATTTATTCATAAAATCAGTCCAATAGGAAATGCTGTATAACCATGCATTAGAAATGATCACACTTTTGCAATATTACTGTTGCAGCTTTCAGAACGTTACACTGGTTGAGAATGCTACTTTATAATCTTTAATTACTTTCAGCGGCTGATCTGTTGACTTCACTGAAGTAAAATGTGTTCATGCATTATTTTCAATGCAAATTGTGTTTTTACCTTTCTATTTCTAACAGGCATGTACATAGACAGCTCACTAAAATGGAAAGTTGATCACATGTCCTCACGTTTGCTTGAGAGGAGTCACTGGATGAGGAATGCTCATTTGCCTTTTGTTGTGGTCACTTTAAAACTGTTTCTCCTGATGGAGTTGTTGGAATTTATTTGACATTTTACTTGTTTATCTCAAACATGTACTAATGTTTTTTCTTACTTCCCCTCTGCAATGTTCTTTTTTCTTTCTTCTTACTTTCCTACACAAACTTTGTTTTTTCTTCTTCTGTGGTCACTTCCACCACAACATCTTTTCCCTCTTCTTCATTCCATTCCTGTCACAGGACAATTCTTTGGTTCCAGTGTCATCCGACTCACAGTCACTCAGTGTTTCCGTGGCAACTGGCAGTGGAACAGGAAGTGGAAGCGAGGAAGAGGGCGGAAGCAAGGCCCAGCCCAAAAGACTCCATGTGTCCAACATTCCTTTTAGGTTTCGTGACCCAGACCTGAGACAGATGTTTGGGGTAAGTTCAAATTATGGCCAACAAAAATATTCCTTAACTGACAATTCTTAACATCTGACTGTTGAATTTCTGTTTTCACTTTTCAGCAATTTGGCAAGATTCTAGATGTGGAGATCATTTTCAATGAGAGAGGATCAAAGGTCAGTCAGTTTCAAGTTGTGAGTCGAGTTACTTGGTTTTGTCAATAACATGTATACCATATAAGTTTGTTTGCATATCAGGGTTTTGGATTTGTGACATTTGAAAGTGCAGCAGAAGCAGACCGAGCTAGAGAAAAGCTCAACGGAACGATCGTAGAGGGAAGAAAAATTGAGGTATGATGTGGCCGCTGGTTTCTGTAGCTTTGCTAAGCAAAGCGCCAACAATAGTCACAGGTTTCGTTTTTAATTTGCAGGGAAAATACCAACTGATAAAATCTTTTCTTTGTATTAACTTTAAAATGCTTCTGATAAAATCTATAAATGTATAGATATATAGTAATGTATAATAACATTTTGTTGCTATATTTGTGGGAACCCAATGACCAAGCAAATGAATTTTCTTCTCAGGTCAACAATGCCACAGCCAGGGTGGTGACAAAGAAACCTCAGACAACTTTAGTAAATGGTGAGTTTCTAGCCGAAAATGTTAACAAATGGTTTCTCCATTTTGCAGAGGGAGACAAATCTAATTTTGGAAAATAAAATGACTCCTCCTACAGCTCTGCCGAACTCTATTTTCAACGTGTTTGTATAATTCAGCCCCTCACTTATATATTTCTGTTCCTATAGCTGCTGGGTGGAAAATCAATCCAGTAATGGGTGCCATGTATGCTCCTGAACTTTATACTGGTATGGTTATTTTTAATTTCTTATTAGATTTTTCTTGTTACCCGAAAGGTCCCATTTTGAAACAGTGGAGATGTGTTTAAAGTCACACAATTCCATAACTAGTTTTCCACCTTTAATATTCAGTTTTTGCGTTTAGTCGCCAGCTTCCCGTATCCAGTGCCCACGCCAGCCTTGGCCTACAGAGGCTCCACCCTCCGTGGCCGTGGTCGAGCAGTCTACAATACTATCCGGTCAGCTGCAGCAGCAGCGGCCACGCCCACTGCGGTTCCAGCCTATCCAGGGTCAGTCTCTCTCAGTGATCATGTTATCAGCAGAATAAGTAAATCATCATTGCATAGTCTGATGATAAGATATTGTGAATAAAATGCTTCTTCTCATCTCACAGTCTCTAATGTTAGTGTTTATCTTCTTGCAGAGTTGTGTATCAGGAGGGATTGTATGGTGCAGAGGTTTATGTAAGTTACGGTCTGCCTATAGCTCCTTTCAGAACATTTATGTATAAATTAATGTTGATGATGGAATTATAAATGTGAAACAAGATTTGTTAGATTTCCTTATTGTGCGTCAAGCCCCATTCCAACGTTTGCCTTCATTGTGAAGAATCAGCACAAAATATGTGTCAGATTCAGTTTGTTAACCTGTCCCTCTGGTGGTTCTATTTTAATCTTGGTTATCTATTCATACTTGAATCAAATAACTAGCTTGTTGGCTGAAAGATCCCATAAACTGAACTGCGCAAGATCAGCGAGACATACAAAATGTGGCTCGGATCTCCAGGAAGAGGATTAGGAACTACTGCTCTAGAAAAGATGTATAGTAACTGTTTGATAAACTGTAAAATGTAATGTACACCCCTTTTGTCTTTAGGGTGGATACCCTGCAACCTACAGAGTAGCTCAGTCTGCCTCAGCCACAGCAGCAGCCACATATAGTGATGGGTAAGAATTTAACTGAAACCTCAATAACACGTCATCTTCAACTCATGTTATTGAGTTTTGAGTAAACTCAGAATTACCAGCATTAATTGACCTACAATTGAAACATTAGGGACTTTTTTGTATATACATATATGTATGTATGTGATGTGAGTGATTATATAGCTATGAAGAAATAAAATATACTAAATGTTAATATATTCTTATTGTTAAGATATGGAAGGGTCTATGCAACACCGGCGGATGCCTACCATCACTCAGTGGGACCTACCACCACTTATGGAGTTGGAACAATGGTAAGATTGTTCTGCTAAGATAAGCGTCTGCTAAAATGCATACATGTAAATGTAAGATACAGTGATGGCTAAAACACAACACTGAAACAGTTTTCTGGAAGTTCAAACCACAGAAACCAGATTGAAGTCAGATTCACACCAGATCTGGTCTATTTCACTTGTAGTGTCACTTGTAGTCTGTACTCTATTACCGACACTGTATTATACTATATTATTCTGTATTGTTTGTTTGCTCATAGTGAATGTGCTCAGCTGTAGGCAAACACACACGTCTGATTGGACGGAATTAAACAATGATTTGTTCTATTGGTTTGTACACAGGCAAGTTTGTACCGCGGAGGCTACAACCGCTTCACTCCATACTAAACTGAAGCAGCTTGACTCACGGCACCTCTACTTATCTCAGAGGTCCCAGGAAATGAAGACATGCCTATTAACTGTGTGAAACCCCTGACTGCTGAGTAACTGTTTGAGATTGTAAATACTGTGGCTCACGGTTTCTTATTTATTGGGGAAAAAAAGAGGAATCCAGGCCGAAAATATGCAACATTTTATTTATAGACTACTGTTTCAGTCTAACATGAATGAGCGTTAATCCAACACCACACAAAAATTAAATCTGATGTCTAGCTGATAATGAGATTGTTGCAGTCAGTATACTGATGCTACCATTATATTGCAGTCATATGAACATGATACAGTACGCTTCACAAAGTGGCTGATATTGCAGAATCTATATTTTAGTACAAAATCTGAACTTTTTACAGGTTCCATTGGTGAATGATGATACATAATATTCAAGGACAGTCTGGACTGGTAGAACTTTCACCAGGATGAGATATACAAAACACTGAACCTGTCCAGTGTGTATAGGTCTGTGTTAATGGTGTGTGTGTGTGTTGGAGTGTATTTTGAGTATTTGAGTGTGTGTAATTTTACAACTATAACAAGCAATACTGTGAGATACAGCAATGGCACTGGTCTGTGTGATATATGTCCTCTCTCAATATCATCTACCTCTGAGCCAATATCTACATTTCTT
>JBAJNP010004650.1:0-32546 GCA_036877545.1 Yasuhikotakia modesta | reverse complement strand
CACACAGCCACTTTTTAAAGTAGAAACTTTGAAAACCTTTAAAACCTTTCTGCTTGGTTTCATTCATGTCACCATTAATGTTAATGCTGTATTATATTTCTGATAAATAAACTTGGCATATTTACATTTCCAATCTTTTGTTCCCCACCAAAATCTGACTAAAGTCGTAGGTTCCTGACAAACCCTTCATCAAACACATTCGTTCTTCTACAGCATGTCCACATCAGCTCTCACGCACCCCTGTCCTCTCCTGCAAATATCGAACATTGTGACAAACTTATCTGCCAGAAAAATGAACACGACGACAAGCAAACAGGAGCCACTTGCTAACAGCCAACCTGAGGGAGGGGGTGAGTGGATTATACATGGAAATCTCTAATCTCTCTCAGGCCTGTAGGATTATGCTGCTCTCTCCCGGTGTTAGCGGACATATTTACCCATGGTGAGTATATTTAGACTCTAAATTCCCCTGCTGCCTCTTCTACCCACTGGCTGGCACTGGGAGAAGCAGGGGAGAGACGCCAAGCATGGGATAATAATACAGAGAGAGAGAGAGAGAGAGAGAGAGAGAGTTTCCCCTCAAGCAGAAAGCAGAGAGAAAGGATTAGGCCCTCTCATCTCCTGGTGCATCATCCTCTCCCTCCTCTGATGCTGTTTCATGATATCCAGCAGCACAGAGAGATGATCCCATTACATGCCAATGAACAGTCCGACCAATGCACAACCACAGCAACCACATTACACAATTACAACACGCCGGACGCCAATAGCCTGCCGCTCTGTGCCAATAAATACTGCAGGACCGGCCCGTTCTCCAATAAACAAGCCCTCCGGTCAACAATTACAGCATGCTTATGAAGTCAAAAACGTAGCAGAGGTCAAAACGTAGCGTTACACTTTTGGTTTTTGTGTACACAATTGTTTTGCAATCTGAGGTAAAAGAAAGCCCAATTCAAATAGCTTTAATTCATTTACATTTATTTATTTTGTATATACAATTGTGTATATATCTATATGTATATATATATATGTATATATATATATATATATATCATATATATAAATATATGCCTCGTTTTGTCTCAACGTTACAGCAACACACACCATCACAGAAATAATGTGCATCAGTATGCTTGCCATTAAAAGTACAAAATAAGTACAAAACTCATTTACTGTAGTTTTTTGTGTTACAGTCTCCATGACTCCATTCAGAAACTCTCATTCAGAATATCACAATGATCAAACAGGAACTCAAAAGAGGACGTAAGGACTCCAGGGAGACACGACAGCACCTGTCTCCCAGCAGGTGTAACATCACCTGTCTCCATGCTAAACAGTCCCACACAGACCCTTAGGTGTCTGTTGACCTTACACAAGAACTTGAGAAGCATCACATTACAGCTTTACATTCATGTGTCACAGATGAAAGCTAATGACTGATAAGAGTGTCTGACTTTGATGTATGAGGCTTCAACAGTCATTAGGAGACTAAGACTCAAGAGGAGCCAAAGGCCAGATAATCCATCTGACCAGTGGCTTTATTTCCAGGACATTGTGGGCAAGAGACAAGCTTGTTTTCAGAGAGTTTACGTTTCATGTCTCAGCTCTGATGTTTAACGTTTGTAACTCATTTAAAGAAGCCTGAGATCTGAATTTGGTGTTTGTTAATTGTAGGTGATGCAGGTGTGAATGAAATTAGCTAATCTTAAATTAAACAAACGCTGCTTTTGGAGGAATGTAGGTTGCGAGCGTGTCTTGAAGAGGAGAAGGGGGCATCTTGTAACCAACGTGCGGGGGCAGGCGCTGAACACGCCCAATCGTGCCTCCAGCACAGCAGAGAGATGGAAGACCAAACCACAGACGAATATGGGAAGCTGACCAAGAAAATCCTGTTCTTAAGATTGGCAAGCGTGGAATCGGTATTGGAGTCTAAAAAAATAAAAAATGATGGGATTTGGGGTTTTACCAAAACGCTAAAGCCTGGAGGAAAGTGTTTAGTTTTTCAATGTTTTCTTTTAAGCCAGTTCCCTTTTTGCACTAAGAGGAGCCTGTAGGGGCCCCTGTGCGCTTGAGAGGTGAGAGTGTTTGATTCAGTTCAGAGGATGGTGCAAAAAGCCACAGGAAACAGCATTCAAACGATTTTACAGTCTGAGGCCAAAGAAAGCACATCTCAAAGAACAGTCATGCGTCTATTCAGGATCAAACAGCCTTAATTATTTTTCATATTCACAGTAACAGCCTCAACAATACCCCTGCCACTAAATATATCATTTCCCCAGGCAAAGATTACATGTTGCTTCAGATGAGCTATCGAATTACCTAATAAAGACATGAGATACAGAAAAAAAAACAGCTACTCGTACGCTTAAATAAGCAACAAATTAATTTGGAGTTTGCTGTGCGATGGGGAGCAAATCGCTAATGGCTGAGTCACTCTTGCATGATACTGCAATATAATTGCAGATTATTGCATCATAAATTTCTTGTTTTGTTGGCACAACACATTTAAGCCATTTGAGATGGAACCATGAGGTGCTGGCAACACTTAAACAGATCAGTAAAATGTTTAAATATGTACACTAAATCAGGAAAGCAAACCAAATCAAATACCAGACAAAAATACGTCCAATATCTTAAATACTCACACACAAACATAAAGCCAGCACATCTAAACCAAGTTTTGGAAGGAATAATTTAGGTCATGAGAGAAACAAGAGTTATTCTGCACACGTTAGCGCAAAACAATAAACTGTTTGGATCATCTGTGCTTGACAAATGAGAAAAATTAATTAAATGGCACTTCAGTTTTCGACCATCTCAGCACGAATCTCTTCAATTTCTATAGCTGCAATAAAACTGTAAATTGGGCTGAAAAGTCTTTTCATATATAAGATTACATATTTTCTTCATTTGCTGGTTTGGGGGTGAGCATTGTGTTAATTTTTATTATTTAGCCCACATTCAATCATTACAAAATCTTAATCAGTGGATGTAACATTTACCCCACAACCCTCACTCTCCTCCACACACTCCAATTAAGGTCATTTTAATGGAAATATTTTTTTCAATTAAGTTAACAGATGATTTATTTCTTATCTGCATGCCGCTAAACTTAATAATGGAAAATGGGGAAGTGTTTAGTATGTTTAGCATTTCAAAACTTTTGTGCGAAAAACAACAGCGCCATATATAGTTAAAACAAACTTTCATAATAAGGTAAGTGAACATTTAGGAGTTAAATGTACAGGGTGTCATTTTTTTAAAAAGAGTAAGACTAGCATCACCAATAACTGCTTGTCATTTATAATAATAGCATGATTAGAAACTCAAGTGAAGCCTGTTATTATTATTACTATTATATTTAATATTATTTTAATCTCCATCCAGCCCAGGATCATTTGGTTCAAAAGCGACAGTGTATTTCCTGACAGAATGAATAAACTGAAATTGACTAACAGTTTTGTAAAAACATGTACGGGTGTCCGGGTGTTAAAATAGATCAATCTTCAAAGATCAAAGTTTTTACATCCAGGTGTTTAAGATCAATCCCAGCATGCATCTGCTCCACCCCTTAAGTTGAAGGCCTATGAGGTTGACGCCACTCTCCTGCGATGCAGCAGGAACGAGAGATATATCGCCAGCTGTCAATCATCCGTCCACCTCCCAGCGGACACCCCGCCCACCAAAGCCAAATTGCAGCTGGGCATGCGTGCGCGAGTCTGTCGGGGGGCTCGGGGGACGGCGCACAAAAGAGCGGAGAGCTGACCAGCGCTCAGGTGAAATTGAATTGGAAATCTTCCACAGCTTGTTAGCATAAGAAAAGAGCGTGTGGCTTTAGACAAAGGCTCCTCTTCTCATGCAGAAAATCAATCTCTCCTGGGGCCTGGCTATTGTTCATCTCCACAGTACAGGTGTCCCTTCAATGGTCCTTAATCAAAAGTGTCAAAACAAAGTTAGGAGTTATCTCTGCACTGCTGTCTGCTGGACCGCGCGTGTGAGGAAAACTGGGCGTCTTTGCTGTGCGTTAAGGGCTGTGTTGTGCACATGAGCAGTGTTAATGATTTCTAGCCATGCATCGCAAAACTTTGTTATATGTAACTGTCGATATCCACCTTGTTATGCTGGAGCCTGAAACTGACAGGCAATAATTGGTTTACAGGGCAGAGAGACACAAAAGTGTCCTTATACTCAATAAATGTCCCTCAGAAAGCAGCAGCACAGCATTACTGTAGTGTTCAACCGTTCACAGGGATAACACAATAAAATAGATAGAGAGCATTGGCTGTATTTATATAGTATCTTGTCTCTCTGTCTCTCTCGCAGAGAGAATTTGTATGTGTTACTGAAGCACAGATTAAATAAACCGGAAAATAAAACACAGCAATCTTGCAGTTTTCTTGCAGTTCTTACAGTTTTTCTTACAGTTTCTTACACAAATCTTACAGTTTTGTGACTGTAAGGTCATTTTCACTGTGATAACAGCATCACCATCATACTGATTAAACTTTGACCAACATTGTTAACAAAGTGAGCAGCACTAATTTACATAGTTTGTAATTTTAACTGATGTTCTTGATAATGTAAGAGAGTAATTACAGAACTAGTCACTCTCTCATTCTTTGCTTCTCCGTTGCAGTTAAAATGATCTCCCTAGGGTACACCCTCCAAAAACTCGTCCCCCCGGTCTGCTCTCCTGGGCCGTTCTCATGCAAACATCTAGTTGATTAAAAAATCACTTAACAAAAGAGCAAAAATTAAGCCGTCTCATCCGCCTGGAGATTTAAGGGAAAATCAGCCCCAAATAACACGATGTTAGGTTGGTATCCATCATATTTGCCTCAGAAGAAATCTTCAGCGATTAATCTTTCTCAGAAACAGAAATAAAGTTTTGAATTTGGTTTGAAACAAAATAGCTGGGGTGCCTTGCGAACTCATTACAAATAATATCTGTGATGCTTTTAAAAGTGTAATTTGTGAAAAATGAATCTTGAATGTTTTTTAGTACTTCTCATTCTTATTCAAATATAATGTTAATGCATGAAAATGGTGACTATAATAATTATACACAGAACAAACACACAGAATTTGTCACCAAGGACACAAGTAATGAATGTACTCTGGGTTTGCAACAGTGTCAGTCTGGGATGGTGTAAACAGGTGGGGGTGGGGCTATACAGCTGGAGATGACAGGATAATATGACATCATGAAAAGTCCTTTGGTCCATCASTAACAGATGACGGAACCCCACCAACATACAACAACACTGAACCTCAGAGACTCTTTTCTAACAGATGCTGTAAAAATTAACCTTTCTCCAATATTCAATTAACTTCATTCACTATATATGTGACTTCATACATACACACAAATACACACATACACAAACACACGAGAGAGAGACATATGCACACACGTCTTCTCCAAATATATAATATAATATAATATAATATAATATAATATAATATAATATAATATAATATAATATAATATAATATAATATAATTTGATGTACCAACAGATCTCAGCAATTATATCATTGCGCTTATGTAAAGGTTAGCACCCATACTTTTGTCACTTTGAGCTGTGGTGCTTAAATGGGTTATTCAGGTTTGAGTCTGGCTAATACATCAGTATTGTTTATGGCTGTTAGTAGCTGTATCATGAATGTAACTCAGCATTAAGGCCTGTAATGTGAACATACCCTCAGAGAGCCCAGACATCTGATGTGTGTGTGGGGGGGGGGGGGCACTTCCCTACAAAAAAGGGATCAAGGGTTCATGAAAAAAACAGAGCTGCCAGTAATCCCTCCAGCAGCTATATTGGATCAACCCTAATCTGTCTGAAGATGAAGCGTCTACAGTACCTCAGAAGGATTAGATCTTTAAAGCTTCTCTGTGTTACCTTCAACCTCTGACTCCAAAGCCTTAAGGGCTCCAGCTCAGTCTTCTCCAAGTGAAACCGACTCCGGTCTAACGGACACACTGTCAGACTGCGAGAGCTGGCAGCACAAGAAAGGTGCTGATGTCTTTCTGAAGATCAGAGCCTCAAATCCTCCATGTTATCCAAGTCTATACACACCACTTACCATGCTTGATTGTGATTGGTGGCTTATGGCATGACATCAAAAATCAAAAATTGACCCCATTATAAATTATTCAGTCAATTTTCTTAAAAATTATGCATTATTTTAAAAAAATGAAAATTCAGCACAAGTAAAAGGACCTAAGTAGCAGAGCCAGACATAATAAAATTCATAATTATATGACACATTTTGTTAGCAGATGCTTTTATCCAAAGCAACTTACAGTGAAATCAAGGCATACATTTTTATCAGAACTTGCGTTCCCTGGGATTGAACCCACAACCTTTGCACTGCTAGCACAATGCTCTACCAGTTGAGCTACAGAAACAGATGCAACAGGCGGCAACATATTAGGTTAATCATGATGTGGCACTAAATAAAAAAATCCTACTAATAAGATAAACAAGCTAAAAGCCTGTTAGGTTGGTGAATAAGAACAGAAACAGTTTTTAAAGGGTGCTGGAGGAGGACAGTGATGTGACTTCGCTTGATTATTCTCATGTCAGAATGACATTGGAAATGACAACTTCACTGACTGACACACAGAGATGGACAGCTGGGACGGCAACACAACAGTCAACAGTCGATGAGTTCACCCTCTCCTTTAAAACCAACGTGACTGACAGGAAACATGCGGCAATGTTGTTCTATTCACCCAACGCACAATGGAACGCGAACAATAGATCGAAACCAACAGAGAAAAACAGAACACAAAAAAGGAGAACAAAAATGTTAAAAAACAACTTTAATGTATTGTAGAAACCAAGGTAAAATACGAGAACCGCACAAGGTTGCTGCCACCGTTTTATTATACACAAAAAAGACGCTAGCAGTTTCAGTAGAACCGTAAATAACAGTAAACTGACCCTCACACAACCTGTGTTTTTAAGGATGAGGCAACAAGGTGCTCAGTTCAAACTCTGAGCCAGTCAAGGTGAAATTCTTCCTCGTGAGGGAAGCGTGTTGAGATGAAGAGAGAGATACAGAATGCTATTGAGAAACAAGGAGAAACGGAAAGCAATCAGAGATGAGATGAGTGTGTACCCTGACAGGATCTCCCCAGGGTCAGGAAACAATGTCACCTCCCACACAAAAACACTCATGGGGTCAGTAGAAAATACACCCGCCTGGCCAAATATGTTGTCAGGCTGAAAATACAAGAGGATGATGGAGGAATTGAACAAACATTGAGTATAACTGAAAACTGGAACACACAATACTTTAATGACACCAAAACCATCATCATTATGTTTGCAATTAATCTTTCTGTTTTTTTATTGGCCAAATATTCTTTTTTTAAAATAAAATTAATTCTTTATTTTTCTTAATTGAGGAATTCATTTTTAATTTTTTTTATTTCTATTCTTCATTCTTTATTTTTCTTTCAAATAATGAAAAAGTGTTAGCAACACAAAGGTTGTGGGTTCGATCCCATGGAATGCAATTACTAAACAATAAAAAAATGTGTATCTTGACTTCACTGTCACTTTAAATAAAAGTGTTTGACAAATGAATTAAAAAACAGTGTTTTGGATAAAAGTGTCTGCTAAATAAATACATGTAAATGTTCACTTATGCATTAAACACACATTTTATTTGAAGTGACTTTTTAAAGGTGCACATTTTTAAACAGTTTGCTTGTCTGCTTGGACTGCAGGAAATGCAGATGAAATGAGAAGACAGAAGAACTTCAGAGATGGAGAAAAAGAAAGACAGATGTGCTGAGGAGAATAAAATGACATGATGGAGCCATGATGGACAGATGGAGGAAAATGGACGATATAAATGGAGAGAAAGCAGCAAAGAGTGATGCAAGATGGGTAGAAAGCTGATTTACATGAAGATGGGATGACTGTAAATGAGAGGCCCATCTATGGATTGGGACTAATTAAAGTGTCCTCTTTTAAAGGGGCCGAGATCAGACTGACAGGCAGCTGTTGGTGAAACGCTTAGTGTCACAGGAAATATCCCATTATGCATTTCTTTCACAGACCATCCAACCCTAATTACAGTCTGTGTCACTTACATTCACCAACACTATACATTCCATACATGTAAACACACACAGACATATACAATGTATATAATCCATACGTGCAACGTCAACTACATTCACCAAAACTATACATTCCATACATGTAAACACACACACACACATATACAATGTATATAATCTATACGTGTGCTCCAAACACACATGCTCAGATGTCACTCAAATGGCGGGAAATCAATTTTAAAACTGTGATGTACTCAAATACATTATGGTTCTTCATCTCTTCCCGCTGACCTCCACGTGGCGCGAGATCAAAAGGACGCGCACACAATCTAGCACAATCTAGAAAGGATGAAACTGAAGGGGAATTGAATCGCCCCTGAGCTGACCCAAACCACCATGACCCACAGCTCTGGGTGCCCTTCGGCACTGGGGTGAGCATTTAGGGCATCCAATCGTGACCCCTCAGCCTCACCCCGCACCTTCTCGTCTGGTTTGTGCCCGAATCTCCATAAGGTCCCGTCAGAGCCCATCAAACACACACACAGACGCACACAGAGCAGATAAACCGTTTCCACCACCTTCTAAAATGCTCAAAAAGGCAGAAAACATTCTGCCTTGAGGGCCACACATGTTCAGATACACAGAAGAGTCATTATGCATAATTATCCTGTCTTTATCTAAACACACACACTTATTGTTAGTTTTCAGACAACAACGTTCAATTCATCCACATGCCAACAATAAACATGCATAAGAACCTGTACGATCAACACGCTGGCTGATACTTCATAAAGCCTCGTTGTCCTTCACTATATAGAGCAGAAATGTTTTGTCACTCATTTCAGACAACATTACAAATGTATCAGACCACACACATACAGTTCCATGAATATTCAAAAGGCTTTCCACATACAGCATGTAGCATGATTAGCTTTGCATAATGCCATTTAATTTCTCCATTTGCATGGCTGAAAAAACTTGTTTATTTTATTTAAATCAAAGATTGTTTTTAAAGACAAAATTCAAAAATTGTTTTTAAAGAAAACTGAATGCACATTAAAAATATATATTATTTTGGACCAATGCTAAATCAAAAGGCTCCATTAGCAAAACTTCAGGGCAGTAAGACCACCAAAAAACCTGTCGCTCAGTCGCACGACGGACCCCTTCAGAGACAAGCGACTCTCCAGCCAATCAAAAGCTCTTTCCACACTCACACGCTTCCCTTAATAATGTGAATGAATGGTGGACCGGTAATAAAATAAAATAGGTGCAATATGGAGACATACAGTAACCTTGCGGGTCAGAGCATTAATATGTTTTCTGGACTGTTCTACATATTCAACAAACCTCATAAAATGAAAGAGAGATGCAAGATAAAGAGTCGAGCGCCGCCGGTTCATATTCATCCAATCATTAACGGCGGCGCCTTTGAATGCGAGCTTTCGCACAGAAAGGCGAATCCTCTCAAAAAATCTGGCAAAAACTAATTCTATTAAAAAAACAATTACAGAATTGAATCCGTGTCCCGCTCTGAGGTCATAACTGCCATTCACCTCTCCATGGTAACTGTTTGTCTGCGTGTTGAGGTAATTATGGGCTGTTTAGGCGAGACCCCAGTGTTTATGGAGCAGGCCTCAGTCTCCGCATCTGCATGTTACCACGACTACCCCTGCGGCTTTGTCTCACCATGACCTGTATAATGAGTGTCACATTAGCAACACAACAAATCAAAACCCACAGCTGTCAGCCATATTGTGTCATCCTCTTTTAATTAATATGATAAGTAATGCTTATTAGACGAGTCTGCTTCTCTATCGCTTTTCAATTTGGGAAAATTTCGGCAAGGCTAGAAAAAAGGGGAAGCAGGGGTTTAGGAGAAAAAGAAAAAAAAGAGTTAATACGAGGCGATGTTTTACACCATCCATTACGCTCTACAAAAACACACGCCACAAATTAAACCATAACGAACCAGCATTAGCGCTCATTCAGAGATTTCCTCAATGAAAACTTCCCATTTCCTGTAAATTGGGAATTCTTTTTTTACACTCACGCATGCAGCAGGAAAAGTTGCCGGCGCTAATCGGGGCCCTTTTTTCTGGATGGCATCCTGATGTTTTGGAGGTGACGGAAATGCAATCACTGGCCTGTGTCACCTCCACACTGACACCCAAAACCTTTGCTCCTCGAGGAGAGCGGAGAGCAAACCCCAGCTGACAGCGGCGCATGAGCTCATGAGAGACTGTGATTAACCAAACGCTGCTAATCAATGGAACATTCACTTGGTTTCCTGCGCCGCAGCTCATTCCCGGCTCTGCTTTAATTGGCCTATTCTCTGATAAATAAGATGAGTTTGTGTCCCACTTCAGCAATTGGCAAAAATTACATCTCTCTCACACATGCATGTCACACCACACACACACATCCATGCAGCAAACACACAGGCTCACATGTTGACATGCTGACTCTGATCTACAGGCCCGAGTGAATATATAACCAACCTAATGGCATGAAAAAGAGAGGAAGAGAGAGAGAGAGAGAGAGAGAGAGAAAGGAAGAGAGGAGACAAAACTGCACATTTTATTTGGAAGCCAAATTAAATTTGATTAACATTAGAAAATTGAGAACCAGCATTTATAGCAACGTTGCACAAACAATTGGGAACAAATATGATTTAGGGTAAGAATGACAAACATAACTCTGAAATTAAGGGCTTCCTAAATTAGATTTCATCTGGCTGGAGGGCAGATTATATTTAATAATGACGTGACCTCTGTTCCATCCCACAGCTAAAAAAAACCTACATACAGAAAACTAAACCCAAGTTAGTCAGAGAATCAGTGATTTAAACCTGATAAACTGATACACTTGCTTGACCAAAATGATTCGGTTGAAGCCTGAAATCTACTGACTGAAAACACAGTGAAATGACTAGTACATCATCTCTAACCAATTTTGACACAAACAAATGAAGTGAAAGTCACTGAATCCTGTAAATTGCACTGTCTGTGCTACACTAACAAAACACGGACACACATAAGTATCACTCAATTTAAGAGAACAGCACTTGTATCGAAATAGACGCCATTACAGGCCTCTCCATGTAGCACCATTGACTCAAAGCGTCCTCTCTGACAGGTGTGTGTGTGTGCGTGTGTGTGTGCGTGCAAGTTCTCTGACAGGTAAAGTGATGACAGCACACACCTCGCCTCTCACTGTCAACAACTCTCAGCATTTAAGAGCACACTAAACACCATTACTGATAAAACGTACGTAAATATTAGCACAGGGAGTGTGAGTATGTGTTGGTGCCCAGCATGCTAAGCTAAAACAAAACACAGGCTGACTGTAAGACCACCAAACACTGTCACTTATATGTTACTGCCACCATTAGTGTTACAGAAAAAGTCTATTTTTTAATATATTAAAAGACACTTTTCATAAGAAATTATTTAAAGCAATTCTG
Organism: Yasuhikotakia modesta; assembly: GCA_036877545.1. Classification (NCBI taxonomy): domain Eukaryota; kingdom Metazoa; phylum Chordata; class Actinopteri; order Cypriniformes; family Botiidae; genus Yasuhikotakia; species Yasuhikotakia modesta. The sequence goes on along the minus strand of JBAJNP010004650.1, from coordinate 21,001 downwards.
AATAATAAAGCAGACCATCACAGAAACTTATCTAATGATCTGATTGAAGATTGCAGTTTTTTATTCTTTTACTAAACTTTGAACAGTGGATTCAGTCTTTATGTGAATGAACCGAAGATGTTGATTTTAGTGAAAGAAACACAATGTTTTCTAACGCGACTAACAAAGCAGAGCAGGTATTAGCCAGAAATAACATGAACGGCGATAGAGGGAACATGATTAATTCTCACACCTTTCTGTGAGCTCTTATTAAAATGACTGTCCTTGAAAAATAAATAATGATTGAAAAACTCAGAGACCGGCAAAGGCAAGTGCCATTTAAAAGTAAATGCTAAATGCACCACACTCTCATATGTCGAAAAATATATATATATAATTCTTATTTAAAATTTTATATACACACACATTTACACATTAAAATATTTGTATGAATATTCTATACTTATACAAACAGCTGTTGTTTCTTATACTTTGGTGTAATACATACTACTCTTAATGCATACATTTGTATAACTTTAATAATAATTATTGTTATAATAATAGCATTAATAAAAGAAACACTCATAATCTTAATAATATATTGTGTTTACAGTTATGTCATTATAGACCTGGGCACATTAATCATTGTGTACATTGTGATTTTCCAATGGCTTTATCACATACATCTAAAGCTCCAGATTGCAAGAAAGAATATGTGTGTTTAAAACAGATAATCTATTAAGCAAAAGTGCTAACACACCTCAACCAACATTGACTAATTAGGGAAGCAGTTCACAGAAACCGGCAAATAATGCTATCGCATCACATCAGAAAGTCAGCAGAGTTCCACTAATTCTCTCCTTAAACACAAAAAGACATAATAGTCTTACATCAGCCCTCTTACATACACACACTGTCAATAGAACTGCGAGGTTCTGACGCTAATCACTAGCGTAAGATAAAATTGGGAGGGTTAATGGGCTGCGTGGCCCGCCGGCGCTGGATCAAGATAGCAGTTAGGCCTCCGTATCACTGCCCTGAACAAATCCATCGTCCGGACCCTCAGTGTCAAAGGACAGAAGACTTGTAAGGTGGGAGCAATCGATTTAGCCACAACACACACTTTACGGCCCAACGTTCAAAGCCACAAACTTATTGTAAAGTCGAGGGTTGAAAGGGACGGAGTCTCGGCCCAAACCGTTCCCTTTTGTACCCCTGTCACCTTCAAAGCAGATTTATAATGCCCCATTACAAAAGTGTGCACAGAAGCCCTATTCAATTAGCCTATCAAATTCTTTACGGCCTGAATGTGAACGAGTTATCAAAGAAGAAGATAAGAGAATTTACAGTGTTCATAATGATTCACCACAAAAGGTCTGATACATGCTGCCTGCAACTAAAAGCAACTAACCTTTCTGAGATAAAACATGCATAACATGCTTTAGAGCACAGCTGATTGCATGTCACGTCATAAATAATTGTTAAACCATGCACACATCTGACCTTATAAATTTGAAAAGCATTGTATAATAAGAATAAGCTTCGATGTGCTTGTGTCTTACTAACAATACAAAAATAAATAGACTATGAAAACAGAAACTTTATCTGGTTGTAATTATTTTTTATCTTTTTATTTTATCTAGTTATTCATTAAGCAACATCACATCACTGTAAATATAGATGCACACACTCTCTCACACACAAACACACACACTCGCACACACATATCAGACCAGCTTTGACATTTATATTCATATCGCAGACCCGCATGTCTCAATTCTGAATGACAAATAGATTGTGACGACTAGAAAATAGCACTCAATTTCCTTTTCACTAATGCGGCCAATACACCGTCCCCGGATCGATGGAGACGCACCGTGATACACTGACCATTACCGTGATTGAATCTCCGCTTTGACGCTCTAATACGGGAGAGACTCTGTTCCTTTAAGTAAAGGGTCCCTTTTAGGCCGAGCAGATGAATTAATGCAGTCTCTTCTCTCAAAAAGACATGCCAGCTCTATATAGCGGCTCTGTCTCGGCTAATGCGCATCACATTGAAAAAACACGCTCCCTAAGTTAAATAGCACGCTGACAGTCAAAGCTGATGTCAGTTTAAAAGAAGGAGTAAAAGCACACACAAAACTCAAAACGTGTGTATGACCTCTGACCCTGCCATGCTTGTGTACGTGTGTGTGTGCATGAGCGTCTTGTTGAAGACGAAAGCGAAAAAGGAGGTCTCAAAAATTCAAATAGACAGGAGGGGTTGACATTTGGACATCTGTCAATCATATATTCAGCCGCAGTGTCCAGTAGTGTTGTCATGGATACGGCTGCAGGTAAAACTGTGCAGCCCGCTGGGTCATTCCTTTGACTGTATGTTCCCATGCCAACGCCCATCTATTTGTAAAACCAGGTAGCAAGACACCGATGCGTTTGTCCTCTCACTTGTTTCTGTGTGTTTAGTTTTTATATACCAGTATGCAACATGAAAGCTGAAGTACAATTGGCATGATAAGACAGGTGGACAGTTCTGTTCTGCTCATAGACCAAAGATGGGAGCATCATACATACAGCTTTGTTATTATTTTGATAGTTTATTTCTAGAATAATTCTTTATTTTAATTGTAAATAAATACAATCATTGATCTTCTGTAATGTTATATTTGAGTGACATTTAGTTTTTAGTTTTGATAAAGCACTTACGGTATCTAACTGGTTTACTATGGGGGGAATATAAATATACATAATCATTCTATAATGTAAATGTTTAACTTTTTAAAACCAGATTAAATGAAATTTGATTTGTTTGCTTTGACAAACTGTTCAAACTGTGTGTATCAGTTCAAGTGAGGCGAGCTGTCTCTGATCTGACGGTCTTCTGCGTCCTCTAGAGGACAATACTGGACATAAACTATTATTACTCTGTCATTATTAATCGTCATTGTAAAGTTAAAAATCACTACATACCTGTTTGTCAAACTCAACAAACATTTACACTTGTTACTTAATAACAACAATTGTTGTATTTATTTGGTATGTATAGACCATAAAGCTTATAATTAAGGTTTACATGATAATTGTAAGGGAAAGTCTTTGCAAATTTCTAGGACCAATCTTTTAAATTTTAAGACATTTAAAACTTAGCAATATATCATTTCACTGTTAAAAAATACCATTTTTACCAAGTGTAACCTTTTACACTAGCAAATTTTCCATGAAGCAACGCTGCCACCTGCTGGTAACGTGAGGTATAAACTCAATCGGTACAACAGCCTGTGACCGACTCAACTCGCCTTTAGAAATGACTACATTAAGCATCATTAACAATGTTTGTTACATAGGTATATTTAACTGCATACTTTTAATATTTAAAGCTTTAGTTCATTGGAATCAATGCATAGTCTGGAAAACAACTCCTGGGCATCTACTGACAGGTGTGTCCCATCGTGGACGCGATGAGACAGGTGCAGAAGACAAGAAACAGTTATGAAGTCTGGCTTTCTGGTTAAACTGAAGCAAACGAACAATGCAGAAGCATGCAGACACATACTTGGGCAGCCTTCATACTTGTACTAGATGAACCATGCTTGCCTTGTAATCGATAAATAACGATACCGTTACGTTACATTCATGCAATTGTCAGACGCATGACACCTACCAGAGTTTTGTGCTGTTATTCCCACCGTTACGCGCAAACGTTTTGCGCCTGATGGACTGCAGTTGTTCTGCGTTATATGAGAACCAGACGAGTGGGCGAGAGCAGAAGTTCAATAGTCTTCTGCTAGAAGGGTTGTTTTAATATAAGCGTCAATAAAACACTGAAATGTGCAACTTTGTGCGTTTGGAAATGGAGACTTTGTCCTTCCGCTATGAAGCCTCTTAATCCGTATCTCTTAGGAAGTTGTCAAACTCTTTCGAAAACTTCGGTTATTAGCTAACGAAGGTTTTTTTAAAGTGTAATAAGTGGCCAAACTCTGAATGCAAAATGTCACAGAGTCTAAAGGCAAAGCGACAGAAACACTCACGTGTAGCTGGTGGTTTATTTAGGCGTCATCATGTTGCAGCTTCGCCGAAGTTCAACAGCGGACATTTCAGAAGCTCGCAAATACAACATATGTCTCAAACATGCATCTCTTCAAATGATTGTTTAGTAAACAGTGACAAAAAAGCAATGACAAATAAATCGAGCTTGCTTGAAAAATGCAACTTTCAGTCCACTGACATATCAAACGTCACCTTAGAGGCTGAATGATGCGTATCCAGATTTTCTTCCCTTATTGACAGCGATGCTTATACTTAATAGGAATCCAGCCCTGGTCACGGTCAATGTATTGGTACTGAGGTTTAAACTCCCACTGGAATCAATGCAAACACAATCCTTTGGAGTACAGCCAGAATAATCCAGCACTTTTCCCAGGCAGAAGTTTGTCAGCACAATCCAACAGTGTCCAGAAGTTCTCCAGAGGCACAGAATTCATAGCTTTGCTCACCGAATGGAAGAGAAGAAGGGAGGGGAGAGTAAAATTGAGAACAAATGAGAGGTCAACACACGGGAGAAAAGTGCGAGGCCTTTAAAAAGCAAGATGGAAATGAAAGAATTATTGAGGAAAATGAGTAAATGAGGAGCGCTCAGAGGACCCTGTCAGCAGCCTGGGAGAGGAAGCGAGAAATTGGTGGTTACCAGAACCACCCACTGTGAAGACTGCAAATGAAGAGTCCAGGACGGATTCCTCCCTCCCCTTATCCACACAGCCACAGTCCTGCACTGCCTTCTAGCCTTTCCACGGCATGAATATATTACTAGCCACACAATGACGTTGCTTATTGTTTATGAATTACTGGCCTGCCTGACAACAAAGGCTATTTTCATAAGAAAACTCTAATTCATTTCAGTTCCTATTTGATTAGAGCCAGAAGAAAAGAAGCCCTTCGGTCGTAGCCCCCAGAGGACTGTTTTTATTCAGTCTGTATGAATAGAGCTTTATTGCTCTTCTTTTCAAAAGCTGACGGGGAAAAGCTTTTAGAGTTAAACATTGACGAAAAATTATTGGGCGGCTGTTTTTGTGCAATAACAAACCCCTTCAAAAGGACACTGAGCTCTTATCCTTCCACCACTCAGTCACTCTTTTCTCTTTCTTTTTTGGCAAATTGTAAAGCCTGGAAATTAATGACAGACAGTAGCAAAAGAGGGAGAGAGTGAAAGAGAGAGACCGGCTCAGCCACAATGCATGTCAAATCTAAATGATCACAGGCTACTGAATAGACCGCGGGAGAGAAAGAATGGGAAAAAACTGAGTCTCAGACAAGCGCATGTGTGTGTGTATGGATTGGTCAGAAGCTAATTGATTCAATGTCCACAGACTCCCGCTGTCCCTTTGGCATAAGGTCTCATGGACAGGTAGTGCACTTAACGGGTAGTTACCACAGAGAGGCTATTATTAATACCTGACTGGAGTCTGGAAGTCAAAAACATTGAAGCACTTCTGAGGTGATTAGTTTAGTTCAGGCCAAACTTCCCACTTAGAATCCTTTAAATGAACATAATAAATACAAACGCAATTGATTATTACGTTTAAAGCATCATTTGGTAACAAATGACAATTCATGCTTTGAAAAACGTGAAATATTTGTTGAATCCTGTCCTTTTCGCATTACCAAAACATCACTGAAGGCGACAGTCGCTTCTGAAACTCAATGAGCTGCAAAACACAAAGTGAACAGTAGAGAACAAAAATGAAAAGGCCAACCTGGCATTTATCTTCAGGTTTTATCTATACAGGATAAATCAGGATAAATCAGGGCTTCCTTTTATCAGGAAGGCATTATGTTCCTTTGTATTTATGCAGGAATATTTAACAGGAGACAAAAGGTGACTTTCTCCTTATTCATCTGCGAACAAAGCAATGCTGGCATTCTGAAAAGCCTGACATTTGAGCTTTTTGCCAACACCAGCAAAATTATATCCTTTCCATTGTAAATAAATGAAGTAGAATCATCGCCCACAAAGGGACTAGATTGCCTTGTCACTGTAATAGGGCCTGTGCATGTACAACCTTTACCCAGAACTGTTTTGTGGAGACAAATGTCATCATCACGCCCTTCCCTATGACAGAGTAAAGTTAAAACCTAAGCTTAAACTAGTGAGTTAAGTTTTCCAAGTCTGTTCATTCACACACTGTTTGTGAGACACGTCATCATACTGTTTATGTGGGAAAACTGAGAGTGTAGCTTATAGCAATAGGTTCCAGTGGATTTTGATTCATTGAGCTGTAAGTGTTGTAAACCTTTGTAAATACATATGAAATATTATTTATTAATAATATTGTTACATTTATGTGTATGGTTATTTTATTAAAAGTTCCATAGGTATATGGAATAACTAACGTTATGTATTATACACATTATAAATCACACACACGCACTTGATAAATACCCACTCAAGTAAAGACCCAGCTAACAAAAAAGTCTTTATTTACAGAATTATGTTACAGTACCAGGATAATAAATAACCAGCATGAATTTAGAGAAGCATGACTTGTGTTTCATAAGAGCTATAAAGTCCATAACTGCAGAATTCACAGGTAGTTCAGTTTATAAATAAGTTGAGTTTGGCATTTGTTTTGGTCACACCACGTGAGCTAAAATGTACAGTTGTAACTTTGCTTCATGAAAAAACACAATCACAGTTCGAGTTACAAAGGAATCAAAAACAGTTCACCTAACACAGATGTAACCTTACTTCTGTTCCCACCACGGTTTATACACAGTATCAAAAGGTTGTACTTTTGTAAAAAACATGACTACAGAGTTTGTATTTTGTGTGACTGATAAAAACACTTTTAGGAATGCATCACTCTTACTGCCCTGCAGTCACACACAACACACAGATGACTGTTATGAAGCAGGGCTTGTGTGTGTAAATAGTTTACCTCACACTTTATGATGCATAACATCATGATTGCTCAGCTTAAAAAACAGTGGCTCAAAATATTTCATACTTTAAAAACAAAACCATTTAAAACATCTGCTTGGTTTAGATGGCTTTAGATTTACTGCAGCCTCCAATCCACAATCAAATTAACCTTGTGATTATAGTAAAGGAGAAAATCATTTTAACCACTAGCGTGAAACAGACCAAAGCTGACATCAGTTCACACTGATATCATAAGTTGGTTTCGTCCCAGGAAGGATCATTCATATTTTTTAGCATTTTTCGAATAATCTTCTCCAGATCTTTCCGTGCTCTTTGCTCTTCCTCCAAGGATTTCTTCATTATTTTAATCTCCTGTTGGAATATTCAATGGTACATTTAATTTAAAGCTATAAAACAATTAGCATCATTCATAATAGCAAAACTAGTCATAAAATTGCTAGCTTTATAGCTAAAATCCTCTCAGACTCATAATCACAAGCACTCACCAGTTTCATTTCTTGTACCTCATCTTTCAGGCCGTAAACAACATCCACAAGACTCCTAAAAACACATTTCATGTTGATTATAAAACACATACAAAACGTAAAGATCATTTAAATGACAAACAACCATCATTTACACAAGGCGTCTTACTTCTCCTGAGTCTGACCATTGGTCTTCAAATCGTCCACAGTGAGTTTCTCCTCGCCAGGAACTATCAGAGCTGGACCAGCGTCTTTCCCCAGTCCTGTTCCAAAAGAAAAGCCCCGCAGATGGGTTCAGGTTTGTTGTGGTCTGACTGTGTTACGGGGGGTCTGGACTGATTTGGACTGGATCAGACTTACACAGGACTGTGCGTGAGACAGGAGTTAGTCATGCAGACAGGGGGTCATTCAAACAAGGGGTCATTGAACAAAGAAACAAGGATTTTCTTAAAAGTTAATGGTGCCTCAACCACAAACCAAATTAAATTAGGGGGAAAATGTGGAATTGTTAATGTACAAATCGATTTGTTTATACAATTTCAAGTTTAAAGAACATTGTTGTCACAAACAAAACATCGTAATAGTTTAAATAAATAAACAGAAATTTAAAAACAAACTGAAAATACAAGTGGGAAATTCTTGTTTTGTTCTGTAATGATACATTTCTGAAAGAAGATTGTACAAAACAACCCCAGATTTATTCAAAATGTATATTACAACATTTGTGGCATTTTGTCATATATTTGACTCTGCATATATATAACAAACACATAAATAATGTCAATTTCGAAGCACGTAAACATCACTGACGTTTCTCAGTTTAACAGATTTTAGGAACATCTTCATGATATAACCAACAGAAAGGCAGTAAATATTTCTTCTCATTCATTTTTTTATACCACAGAATAGAACTTGGTCACAAGGAATCACATAACATGAGGAAATAGACTCTCTCTTAAAATATCTGTCTTGGCAAGATACAGAAAAGAGAAAAACACTGAGCTTTGACAGTTTTGAATGAGTGTTGGACAATTCTTGACTAAAACCATTCACACACTTGAGTTAAATCTGTTCTATTAGAATTTCAACTAACATTAAATTCAGCTATTTTTCGTAAAACTTTCGGTTCACCGTAAACGCAGATACCACTATAAACCTACACGTTCGAGACAAGCATACAAAAAAATTCAAAATACATATACAAATTAAAAATAAATACATTTATATCACATCAGTATGAACAACATGTCAGTCCCCAGCGAGACTCAGTACACATTCATGAATTAATAAAAGCACATTCATATCTTCCTCAAAACCACCCTTCAAATTAATGTTCACATCCTGTAAACACAGTCTAGGTTTGAATAACACAACATTTAAATGATACTCTAATATCTACAGACAGAAGAGTTTTAGCATCTGTGGCTATTTCTGCAGGTCTGTCCTTGTTACCTTTTAAATGCACCGTGTTCATCATTAAAATTCTGGCAATGATTGCAGACAGAATAAACATCACCATGTTTTCAAAGGACACTTAAATAATACCAGATGCGAGAAACTGAGACAAAGGAGAGTCGGGGAAGTTAGGATATCAAAGCAACAAGAGCTGCTTTGGAAAAGTGCATGAATCCGCGGAATACGATGAAGTGCAAGACCACGTGTGAACACTGACAAATAAATACAAACCACTAGAATAAATACGCATCCGAGTGACCGAATGATAAATAAATAAAAAGGTTTCACATAAATTAAAGTCAAAGTACAAACAAGAGGAGTGAGGAAAAGGTTTAGTTTTGGTGGGAGATGTACGAACTCTTACGGGAAACAGATCCCATTCTGTAACTGTGAGCCGTCCATATACTGTCATAGTCCGAGTCCTCTGATAGGTCAGATGTGGCCTCCGGCTTGGAGATGCTGCTACGGCGGCCCAGAGGGTCCACACTGGATTGATCCAACACATGGTTGTGCATGAGGTCAGTGCCTTGCCATGCTGTAGAGGACGTCCGGCACGGGTGATGAGAGGGGATGGAGAATTTGGGGCGACCAAATAAAAGGATGGGGCGACCAATGAAAATAGGGGGGTGGGCGACCACACAGAAACAAGGTAAAAGTATCAATAACCAAGAAAACAAAAATGAGTTGGGGAAAAAAGATGGGAAGGTCATGATAAATAAATGGTAAACGCAATTATGATGAGGAAGAGAGAGAGGGGATATTGTTATAATACGTCCAAGAATTATTTTAAAATAAAGGTTACAAGAAAAAGTTCTAATGTTTGCTAATGTTTCCAAGTGGGAAATTTTGTGTATTTAGGATACATGATATGGTGACCGTTTAGAACTGAACAGACAGAATTCTCCTCTGATTCATCTATATCCACTGTTAGACATTGTTTATTAGACATTGTTAGTAAACTATTAAAGATACAGAAACTACAGTCTATAAGGTTTTCGTGTAGAAGGTCACAGGACAAAAAGTGTTAAACAAACACTTATAAGTTGATTGTTTCTCAGAGTAAAGGAGACACAGAGACAGAGATGGACAGGGCTGAGCATGTGTCTTGTGTTGAGAGTCTTACTTGAGTTGAGGGTCTGTCTGGTTTTGGCACTCGTGCAGTACGCCTCAATCACCTTCAAGATCTGAGCGTCTTCCTCCAGCGCTACAGTACCTGCAGAGATCACAGTTACATCAGGCATGATCATCAGACAAGATCTCAACATCAGTGACATCACCAAACAAGCCATCTTACTCTTCCTCAGTGCAAACTCTTCATCAGACGGCTTCCTCTCTGGCTTTCTCTTGGGCAGCAGCTTCTTCATAGTCTTGGGGCTTTTACTGAGGTCCTGAAAGATCAGAAAAAATAAAAGGCACATTAGAAAGTTGATATTATGAAAACATTGTAGCTTTAGGAACTTTAACGTACCTCTTTATAGCAGAGAGCAGCTGAGGGCCTGAGGGGGGGCGCTGGGCGCAGGCAGCTCAGGCTCCAGGGCTTCTGGGTTTTAGGAGGCTCCAGCGGGCCCCACATCATGGTGCTGTGAGGGGCCCCGTGAGAGGAGGGGTGCGGGAGGGTGTGGTAAGCAGGTGCAACGGTCAGACTCCGGCTTTCGGCGTGTCTGGATGGAGTCAGAGGGTGAGACGGAAGCTAGAGAGGGAAAGAGAGACAGAAAAAGACAGAGAGACAAGCGAGATAGAGAGAGAGAGAGAGAGAGAGAGAGAGAGAGAGGCAGACAAAACAGTGAGGCCACTTTCTAGTGAACAAACTATGACTGGTAAAGGTTTGTATGTTGCACTGGACAACATGGAAGTCAGCTTTAAATTACACTGAAACAGTATAATTGGCAGTTACATTGTAGGACACATCCAGTATATGAGCAGAATGCTCACCGTGTGGCAGGGGACTGTCAATGGCTTCATGCTGGGAGCTGCCATGGTGTGTTTGGTCTGTCTGTTCAGGTGCTCCAGCCAGTCCTGAAGATCCTGCTTGTTAAAGCAGATCACCTGAAGCTTCTCAAACATGCTTCCTGTATGGATACACACACACACACAGACAGACAATATAATAAAATATAATTAAAAAACTCCTTTGTGTCACAAACTTCATAAAGAGAAGCTATTTTTCCTTACCAGAGAGCTCAAAAGCATTTTTATGGCTTTCGCTGTCATCTAATGGGGTCACTGTCATCCCATTCAAAGGCAGTTTGCCCTGAGAAACAAAGCGGATGTGTTTTTTCTTTGTGCTAAAAACAGAAGGGCCATTTTAATGTGTGTGCAGGAGCGAGGCGTCAGTGGGTTTTGGGGGGTGGGACTGATTTGGGCGTGTTCTGACCTGGAAGATGAAGCCGCTCATTCTGGGACTGGCAGACAGGATGAGTAGAACGTGAGGAAACAGCAGAAGGTAACGTTCATGTCTCTCCTGAAAATAAAACATTACATTTGAAAATATTAGCAAAATATTAACACACTACATTTTCCTAAGTTATGAATGTAATGGCCTCAAGATTTACAATTATTTCAAATGAAAAAGTACTACAGTAACTAGCACAACTTAAACTAACAATAAAAATTTATTATTATAATAAAAATATATTTTTATAATATACATGTTGTTTCTAGTTATGCCAAGCTGTGGAATATTACACTAGCTAGAAATTGTGACTGGGGGTCTCTAAATATAGTCATGCACAACAGGTGGGAGTCTTGAAGTCAAAAAGGTTGTTCTGTGAGCGCTATAAGACCCGGTGCGGTCTCACCTCACAGCCGTGGTTCTGGACCATGGCCTGGCTCATATACAGCACAGAACCCAGTGTCTTAATATCCTCTCCCTCCCACAGTCGAATGGTCTCAGCCAGGATCTGAAGCTCAAGCTCTTTGCGTTTCCGCACCTCCTGACATTGTGCCTGTAACCATGGAAACAATACGTTAACAGGCTTGTTGCCATGGAAATGTTCCACACCTAAATGCAGCGGCAGAGCCACGGGACACGAGTCTGTCAGAGCAGGAACACTTTAGCATGTTAACTAGGCAGGCGAAGAGAGATGAGAGAAAGACTCACTGAGAGATTCTTGAACGTTGTCATACATTTCTGAATTTCTGTTCTGTCTGAATGACCCTCCTGTAGGGGAAAACGGCAGATGGTTCACTAAAAACAAACATTCTGTCATTATTTATTCCTCCTCGTGCTGTTGAACCTGTTTGACTTCCTTTTGTTCGTGAAAATTAAATGGAGATATTATGAAAAATGTTCACACCGGTTTCTTCAATACAATTCAATTGAATGTGGCTTTTTGTAGCCTTCATAAAACTAGTTCAATAATTTTCTATATTGAATACTATATTTCAAGTTTTCTCAAGCAATATGTTTGAAGAACAGACTAAAATCTAAATCATTATTTCTTCTGCGTTCCACAAAAGAAAGTCATATGGGTGTTAAGACATGATAAAGAGGAGAGAATTTTCATTTTTTGGGAAAACTATCCCTTTTAAAAGTGTCACATTGTATTCAGCCATTAAATAAACATAGAAACTCTCTCTTTACCTCAATGTGTCGCTCCAGTTCCTTCAGTAATGTGGGATATTTGTCCAATCGCATGAAGGGTTTGCTAAGGCCAGAGGTCAGAGTAAGAATACCGGGAGCAGTCGCACCTTTTCCCTCCATAAACTCCCCGAGTTCCTCACTGCAGGACAGAAGTGAACACCAGTTACATCCATCACAGAAGCTGTGAAATCAGGACACGGTGTGAAAGTGTTCAGTACCTGTGCTTAGTGAGAATACTGACTGCTGACGGGTGGTTGGAGCAGTAAGACACATACAAAGATCTCATCCGAGGCATGAGGTTCAGGAAGAACCCGCCCACTTTCTGCTGCAGTTCTGGAAGTCTGAATTTCCGAAACAAAGGAGACACACAGACACACACACACAGACACAGAGTAAAATCTTTAACATTTCTGCTCTCTGTGCTGTAACAATATCATACCAGAAACTGCTTATCAGTTTTAAGCATCAGGGCATTTATTAATACTTACAATATTAAATTGTAAGTAGTTTCATTTTCAAACTCAATAACGATAACCACTAGAGGTCAGTGTAAACATTAGAAACCTCTGGTGAATCTCCAATCGCTTTAATGGACCGTGGGTTTACTTCACCCTGGGCTATTTTCGTCATCTAGGAGTTGAAACCTGATACATTTGATTGAGTCTCTATTTCACTAAGTGCTTCGGCTCTCCCGTAAATTATTTGGGGCCATTATGAGTGGGGCCAGAAATCACATGGCTGTTCAAGGCTAGAACGGAACTCACTTGGCGCAGTCCTCTAGTGACTGGACCAGAGTCTGCTGGAATGTGCTGATCTCTTCCAGGTTCCCGAGGATGATACTGATGTCTGAAGGGCTCAGTCTGTAAGAGACAATGATGAGAAGCAGGAGAACATGGAGAACTTCAGGATTGCATTGACAACTGATTAAAACTAAAGGTTAACATCTTTAAGTTCTAAGTGCCACCTTTTTGTGGCTTCTTGTTAAAAGCATGGTTTATTATTTCTTAAATACTTCCTCCAAAAGTTGCACACCAAGATATGGAGCACAGCTTCAGTGTTCCAGATAGCACATTTCTCCATCAACATTTGAACGACATGTGCGCTTGACAGGGTAAAAACAAGGCTTTTTACCTCTCTGTCATCTGTAGTGGTCTCAGGTAGTTGGACAGAATGTTCTGGAGCTCCTTTGAATACTCTGTTTCCGTTTCTAGAATGTTCTGTAGAACCTGATAACAGATAAACAGGAGATATTTTTAGCCAAGACGTGATATTTTAAACATGTTCATGTTCATTCACAAATGTTGATGTAAAACAAAGGGAAAGAAAGGCGCTTACCAGATTGTAGTATGTTTTACTGATGGCTGTGGTATCAAAACCTTTGGGAGGGCTTTTAAGAGTTCCAGATTTAGGGGACACCGGTTTGTCTGTAAGGATCCAATGAGAGCTAAAATAAGATGTTGTGCTCACTCTTGTCATTTCTGTCAGTGGTTTTGAACAGTATCTCAAAGACAAATCTTCCACAGATGTGGTTGACACATACCAGACCCCTTGACCTCTCTGACATAATTGCTTGGAAACCAGCCCGTCTTGCCGTTGAGGGATCCTTCCCACCAACCCCCTTCTTCTGTGCGGGTAACGCTGATGATGTCACCCTTGCTGAAAGACAGCTCATCCTCATTGGTCTGCTGGAAGTTGAAGCGAGCTTTGACCACTAACTGACTGTTACTGTTCTCCATCATGTCCTGAAGCAGAAGAATTTGGTATGAAAGTGAGAAAGATCTCTCTCAGAACCCAGATCTTCTGAGATCATTTGAAATGTTTTACTTCAGCGCCGCTTACCAGACTACGGAACTGGTTTTGAAGCGGTTTAGAAGATCGGCCCAGTGAGGACTGGGAGGCCAGAGATTCGAAGGACTTGATCCGGTGGGCGGAGGAGTGACGCATACATACAGAGTCACTGTCTATGCCGATATCTATACCAGCGAAGAAAACACACACACATTAGACTATATCACACACTAGTAGAGCGCAGCAACATAAACATTCACACTGGGATCTTCAGATATGTTTGCTTAGTCTGAATGTCTGATTCTAATAGTTATATAAGTAAGTGTTATTAGATTCTAATAACAGTTCTGATTATTAAACACTTACCTGCAGTCACTTTATTGAGGGCAACGAGTGTGGTGAGGACTCTGTTGAAGTTATGGCCCTGAAACAGGTCACCAACTTCAAACGGCTACAATGAAAGAAAAACATTACATAACATATTTTTTTACAGACCAATAGCATGTCAGTTTAAAACTACCTGCTCACATAGTTCCAGCCTATTTCAAAAACATCTATATAGAATGCAATAAATATTGCTAGTTAGTTAAGCTAGTTAAGTTAGTTATGTTAAGCTACACAAAACTCACGAACTTGATACGAGAGACATGTATCACAACATATTCAAAAGTGTATGCATGCCATCATATAATCAACTTTTGGCATCTTTGGAGATAACTGCACTAGGATTTTGTGAGTGATCTTTTAGGATCACTTAAAAACTAAGCATGTAGTGTGTTAGCCAGAATTAGCCGCACCAGTGTCTCTCTGCTCATAAAGCGAGAAATCTGATTTGTTCAGCTCTAGGTTGTCTGTCCTGTAGTTCCCTTTTCAGAAGCATTAGGGTCATCTGACTGACAGTTATGTGTAGTCGTGCGTGCATGTGATCTTCAGTGAGAGTAAAATTTCAGCTTCCTGCTTCCTTCTCTCAGGGTATAAACTGTAATCAGAGCAGATATTAAGCAGAAGTGAATCCTGAATCGTTCTCAAGCGGTTTTACTTTCACAGTAAAGCCTGTGCTGCAATTTTAATCACTAAGTGTCAGTGTTTGTATACAAGGAACAAAATGCTAAAAACAAGCTAAAGAAATCAGTGCATACATTGACCATTATTCCAGGCGCCAAGTCTGGCATCAGCATGAGAACAAGGAAACGAAACAACTTACAGCAACAAACAAGGAAACGTGACACATCATTTGCAGCAACATAAACAAACTATTAAATCTTCACTGTGTGTCATAAACCACATCTCTCCAGATGTTATTCAGTTCTGCAGCGGCTGTAAGACTAAACATTCCTAGTTGATGCTTAAATTGTTGCGGTTCCTTTAATGGAGCCACACAAACACACATGAATTACCACACGATCAAAACAGTCAGAACCTGTGTGTGATGTTAAACACAGGATGATGTTTGTCATCTGGGCATGTGCACACATTACTGCAGACACTCCTATGGGAAACAATGGTGTGTCCTTGAAACATCTGTGACAAACAGTTGAACTCTTTGACGCACAAGACAAAAATAAGCATTTTCAATCCTCTCACTCATTCTAATTTTTAAAAGTTTAGCTCTATACAACAAGGTGCCGTTGACAACAACGTAGAAACCGTCGTTCGTGGCGTCTGAGGACCAACACGACTGAAACCTCGGAAAGAAGGGTACATATGCCCTTCATGCTGAGAGCAGAAGTAAAAACGGAGAGCTTGTGTGGGCGTGTACCAGCAGGGATCCGGGCACTGCCGGACCAACCAAACACCTTTTAATGGATCGGCGAGGAGCAAATTACAGTGAAAGAAGCGTAATAGCAAGTTTGATGGCATGAAAGCGAATAAAACACAGGATAAATCCACACACACAAACAGAAACAAATCGATTGAGAAAAGTGCTGTTGGCTACCTCAGGTGTCACAGACTGATATTAACGTCCTTTAGAATTATTCTTAAGGCCTTATAGAAACACCAAAAGTATCCATTGAAATATCCACTGAAATTGAGATTTTAAAATATAAACGGCTTTTACTCGTTGGTTAATATTATGCGTCTACCAGCAGATCCATATGTGATGGACACCTCATCCGGACACACTTAACAATACATTAGCTTTACCCTGAACCATCTGTCTGTAATAAATGCGCATACGTCAGAAGACCTGCCAGGTCCTTATATGTCATCCAATGTATGTTTGTGTCCAAACAGGCCCATAAATAACAATAACTCAACATTTTCCAAACATATTTGTAAAAAAACACATGCTATACGATGTTTACTATACAAAAGAGGAGGCTGTTTAAAAACAAACGTATGCTTTGAAAATACTATTGATGTTTGACGGCTCAATCCAAAAGGAGCTTCATGGAGACTCAAATGCAGCAGTGAAGACAAACTGTACATGAATGGACAAAGCAGCGCCATTCATACTCACGGGGCAGTTAAAGCGACTGTGTTAATGCTGTAAAACTTTAACGTTTTACTAATGACAGTTACTGTAATCCAGCAATGTTTTTCAGGGCATTGTAAAGATTTTGCCCAGACAAGGACAATGCATTTCGATCTGGCTATGATCAGATCGGGTCAGAGTTGTCTTATAGACCGCACGGGTCTTTTGTTTATTGTTTTCATTGTGGCGCCAATGCAACAATGCCGCACCGTGCTGTTGCAATGATAAATGCATTACCATCAACTCACCTCGACACGAAATACAGCGCAACCCTTAAGAAACTCTGTGATGTTGCTCAGGCACTCGCTGTCGCTCTTGGGATCTTGAAAGATCTGGAAAAGGAGCAGATTAAAGCGTCTAAGTTTTGCTCAACGCTTTTCATCTAGGAAGGAACCGGCCTGCATTCATATCCACAGACTGATCACATCCACACATACATGCACATCAATGCATCTACAGATCTGTGGAAGTTGCCATCGGGAGGAGGAAATGACGTTTGCAGATGAGCGCCGAGCACAATGGGGTAAACGGGTGGGATCAACACACCCTTGGCTGGCAGGATCGGTAACACATCGGGTATATTGAGAGGTAACATTAGAATCAGATTAAATGCACAAGATGTATTTTGTCACATTATGGGCTTGGTGTGCTCACTGCTTGGTTTTTATCAAAGCAATAAGCCCCGCTGTGAATTTACCCCTTGACTGTTTACATTTTACTGTAAACAACAGATTTATATGGCTTATTGCTTTAACAGATGCTCAATAAAGTAAACACACACCGCCAAATGTAATGATATTGATAACAAAAAATGTGTTCCTCCGCCAAGCAATGTAGTTCGGCAACAGCAATACAGAGACGCAGTGGCGCAGTAACACTAATATAATGAGGTCGCAGGTGTATGTTAATAGATTCAAAAAGGACTCAACCAATCATAATAAAGAACCGGAACTATCTGTGTAGTGCTTTGTGAAAGTTTTTACCAAATAAGAATCTCAAATAACTTTTTATTAAATAACTTATTGTTTCTTATTTTGTTTTAAGCTAAATCACAATGGCAGATTTGGTCAAATCGTTATAAGATGAAAAACATGTTAGGCTGGTCATGCAATATCTTTGTTTAGGCAAAGCGAAACAGGATATAGCTCTAAACTCATACCAGTCTTTGTTTTGTATGTTCTTGTACTTTTTGTTATGCAAATGGTGTTAACTAATCTAATGCTTAAAGGTTTCATCTGTTGTCTTGCGCTGGTCACATGCATGGACAGAAACATGAAACATCTAAAAAAGAGGCCAACAGCACTAATCTTTCCTCTTCCTTCCCTCTTTCCTCTTCCTCTTTAAATATGCAAACCTTAAATGTTTTCACACTCTTGCAAAGTTTAAGCCTAACTTCAGAATTCTGTCATTGTTTTCCAAGCAAGGTGAAAGTTTAGTGGTCGAGCTAGACTGAGTTTCAGAACAGGTTATTACTTTCATAGACTGTTAGTCATTGTATTTAAAGATGACCCTGAATATGGCTGTTTTTAACCCCTCTGCATACGCTAAACCTTGTGGAAATGTCTATGCATTATTTATGGATAAGACAGACTCTATTCTTTAGATACACACTGGCTGTCATTATACCTCAGTGGCTGTTGTATCGTTCCTAACTATGAACAAGGTTAAACTACTTATTTGCATTATTTACGAGCCTACAGGTATATTAAAATGTGTTTGCTTCTCGTGTATTTGCATTAGGGGCCCATTTCCCATTACAGGCGGCATTGTAAGAAAGAATGCTTGACTAAACTCACTTGATAAATAACACTATATTTAACATTATCATACACAGTAATACGATTTGCATGCGCTTATCCTCAGGTTTCCATAACGCAAACTAGGTTGTCATTTACATCTTACAGTCGTACCTACAATATCCAGTTTAGGAAACTTGCTATTTCTCTTGCTGCCGTTCTGTGACTGAATCTGAATGCGAATATTTGCGTTTTTTAACCGAGGACCGAACAGTGTTTTCGCTTTGGGCAACAGCGGCATGGCGCACACAGATCCGCTCCGTCGACCAGCTGTTGTGCGTTTAKCTGTTTGTGTATGTAGAGGTTGATGTGGTTAAACCTGATGTGACCCGCAGAATAAGACAAACCATGCCTCCTGGTGCACAATAAATCAACGCAGTTATAGAGGAATATAGAAATAAACGCTTCGCCAAACGGTGCGCCAAAGGGAGGATTCTTACTTTATCCGTGGTGCCTGGACGCAGCCGCTCCAGTAACCTGCACAGGACAACCCCATCCTTTAACGAAGCCTGTAGAAATCCATCTGGGTCAGAAATGGTCTTTTTTGGCGACTCCAAAACCCCGAGCGTTATAAGCCACGTAACCGTTTGTTCAGCCGGATTCATGGCCACACCAGCAGGTCGATGCTCTCGGTATGATGTTTGGAAAAATCAGCCTGTCTATTATTGCCCAGCCCCTGAACTGGGCACCATTTTCTCTAAATGCTGTTATTTGAGGGGGTGGCGCATTATATTGTATTTTGTCGGTCTTGATCCATAAAGATGAGTAATGCTATCGCTCCCATTTCCTTTATTACGGCAAGATGTCAAACGCCTTTCGCTGGGATACAGAAGCTGCGTCGTCTGCCGCTTAACATCTTCCGGCAGATGACATCACGACATAGACACCCTTATGTGAGCAGTCGCTTTATTCATCCTGTTTGCATGTTGACTGTATGAATATAAAAATGCATGTTAGCATGACAAATGGGCCACAACAGAAAATATCTAGTGTGTGTTTTTTTTATTAAGAGATATTACCTTTAATGGGAAAGAATGAGCTTCTGGTTAACTGTGAAAGATGATAATATAGGTCTGCACGCGGTGGGAAAGTGTGATATCATCTTTATTAAATGAAGATGTTACGAATTATTGTTATCCTCTCGTTTTTATACCGGTTATATTGTTTGGATGCAGTTCCTAAGACGTCCGCAGGGTGGCATCCTGTGTTATAACATTTGATACAGACACTTCTAGTACCATTTATTGTTTTTATTTGTGTTTCTGTAATTTTTTTAAAACAACTATTTACTCTTAAATAATTTGCATTTATTATTATGAGTGGCTGGCAACCCAACAAGCTGATTCGTCATTCATACCTGTAAAATTGCTCTGGTCAGAGTATCACAGCATTATCTGACTTAGCGTGAGAATGTGGGGGAATTGAAACATATCATTACTGCGTTCACAGCGATCATTATAGAAAAGACAGAATAAACCATCACCTGTCCATCCTGCATTTTACCTTTAACTGCTTCTCCCTCCTGAATAATCTTGCTAGCAACCTAGAGGAATCCGAGTTCCCAGTGGGTCACCATGGATACCGGTAGAGGTTGAGGGTCTGTCTCCAGAGTCAGTGGAGAGGAGCTCTAACCCCCCTGTGGCAGGGAGGGTGGAACATCATGTCTTAACAGGCCTGCCATGGGACCACCCACAATCCCCCCCAGACCCACATCACTAGTAGCAGTACAAACGATGCCCCTACAATGGACCCTCTCCCTTTGTAATATTATAACACATTTTGTGTTAAATAGTCATTGAATTGCCACTGAAATGTCTCATGCAGTATCACCCTTGCCGCTGTTTGTGTGAGAGGAAAAACACAAACACAATGATTGTCTTTTTGACATGCAATATTACTTAATGATTGTTTTCCCATCATTTATCAAACTGCAGCGTGTGTCATCCATCGTACTTTTATAGAGGAAAGATAATAACTCAATTACTTCATAATATTCTGCCTGCACCAAAAAAACATCAGATAGACATCCGTGGTTGATTAAACCATCAAACCCAAACACGTCCTGTTCCGAGTCTTTTGTTTTGCTCAGAAGCGTCATTCGTAAAACTCACATCAGATTCATTAGATTAGGTTCACCAATTTATAACAATCAGACTCTGTATTTGTTATTGCTCTCTTTACACTGTCCCTCTCATACACAGCTGTCTTTTTCTCAGTTTCAGTCTCTCGCTGCAGGTGTGGCTATCTCTGTGTACGGGTGAGTAATGACTGAAACTAAGAGGTCATGGGTAGAGCGTTCAGTTTGAGTAATGAAACCAGAACTATGAGACAGACAAATCAGGAGCACATCTGGTTCAGTCATAGATCTATTAGACCAAGTCTGTATTTTTTTCTCTAACCACACAGCACAGAACTAATACATTCATACTGGATGCCTGTAAGTTAATAAATTTGTAATAAGGATCAGTGTTTTCTATTTAACCGAGGTCACTTCTGGTAAACTCGACTGCCCTTTGGCATATT
>JBAJNP010004649.1:0-32554 GCA_036877545.1 Yasuhikotakia modesta | reverse complement strand
ATGAGGATGGCAACTACATTTGCGAAGCTTGATGTCGGTACTTTATCACTGTGAGAGGAAGCACTTACAGTTCCTCCTGAAACAGAAGTGTTGATAATACTGCAGCGCTTATTTCCATACAGCCTTACAGCGACTGGCCAACTTTGCTGTTCATCAGACACTTATAATAGTCTAATAGTTATTGCAAAAACCACATAGGTTTTCCATTAAATTCCTGACATTTGTTGAAAGCCAACTGTCACAAATAATGTGATTTTTTTTTTCACACACATCTTAAATAGTACTAATTCGAGGTTCGAGGAAACACGACAAAGTCAGCAAGCTGTTGCTTTCTAATACTTTAGTTATTAGGCATTAACACACATCGGTTTGCCAGTTTGCTGTGTTTATTTATTGAAAGCTAACAGTTATAATTATCCAGAATAACAATATCTGCAAACATTATCTTTTAAATCTTTATTCAGTTGTTTATTTCAGCCTGGGAAATATATGCTGCAGTATAATCCATAAATATTATGAAATTGTTATTATAATCAAATTAAATATTAGGATGAAATTACAATTGTATGTATTATTCTATATTATGTCATATAATATAGCTGGAATAGGTCCATGATGGTTCTACAGCTTCATTCATAAAGCTACAATCCACAATGTTTGCCTCTCCATTGCCATCTCTGTTGGAACACTTTTGGTTACTTAACAACTTTTCATTACATATGTTGAGGTCAAATTAAGCTAAACTGTCATTTCCCAGAATATCAAACCTGACAGTTTAAATGATGAATCCCTATTAGAAACTTACCATTGGAATTGAGGCAAAGTAAGGAGATTTTTTTCAGCACCGATCTGTCACGTATTTGCTCAATGTGATTTTTGTTCATGGCAGACATATAGTAAGTTTAAGTATGTGGTAACATATGTCTGGCAACTTCTGAACCTCAATTATGTCAACTTATTAGGCTGCATAGACGAAAACAAGTCAGCTATAGTTGCTACCCAGAAATCTTTTGTTCTCAACACAACTGAAAACTGAGAAACTGCTTTCTATTAAGGCACATATCTATCAGAGAGATGCTGATGTTTTTGGGCCTGAATTATTTTCTAGTCATCTGTCATCGCTGTGTAGTGTTATGGTGCTTGCAACACACACAGATATACACAGGCAGTTATTCACACACAAATATAAATATGCTTTCACACAGAGACATATCATTGGAGGGCAAACAGAAGTCATTTTTTTGCATGCAGTAATGATTAAGAACATGATATGCCAAATTAAGCGCTTATCAGGAACGCATCTCCAATAGCAAACTTTTCATTAAACATGCATTAAAAGCTAATTGACCGTAGCATTAGCATTTAAAACATGTTGCATGCATACTCAACTGCTCTCTGAAGAGTATCTGCATGACAAGATCTTTAAATATAAAGAGAATTTTTCCTTGAATATCAAAGATTACACAATTTAAAAGGCTTTTTTTAAAGACCTACAATTTTTGGTTCATTCCAATTAATTCCAAATTTTTCCATTATGTAATAACATTTTCTAAAATGTTATTTTGAATATTCTAGAAATGTGATTCTTGGAAGGACTTTTTAAAATGTTCCACTAGCAGCTAAAAACACTAAATGTTTTTTGAAAACTTTGAGAGAACTTTTAGAGAATGTTAGCTGGGATGCCATTACAAATCTACAAATCAGTATGTTGTTTTCTTGTATCTGTGAAACAAGTAGTTCCTGACTCCCTGTTTTCTGTGAAAAATGAATATTTCATTTGTGGGTGAGGTGTTACTTCACAAGCTGTCAACAGAGGAAATGTTGTTATGCACAAACAGCTGTCCAGAGTAATCCTGTAATGAAACAACACGAAACTGAGGTGAACTCAATAATTCAAAGCAAATAAAGGCGTAGAAGAAACATGCTGGCACAATGTGCAGCGCTTGTCAAAAATTAATCCCCGTTCTCATTATTAACCATGAGAATTAGATAATACATGCTGAAGGAGTTGTTCCCCGCACCTCCCACATGAGCGCATCAATTCAGTGTGAGGGAGGTACACAACTCCCAAACTTCTTCCCTCTTTTTTTTGCTTTGAGGAGGAGGAGAAAAAATGTGGAAGCCCTGCTGCAGGATGAAGAACGGGGAACATGCTATTCTAAACCAGTTAGCCATGAGTGATTTTGATCTCTCTTGAAACCAGGGGATTTGGAACAGAGGGGGCAACACCTACGCAATACGTTCGTACCGTGGGACGTAGGAGGTGTTACTGAGGGGAGGGGTAGAACCCCCGGCTTACAGGGATGGTGGAATCTTATTGTATCCACAAGAGAATTTATTTAGGTCTCGGTTTAATATGGTTGAAGAGTGAGGGCAACCTGATTCAAGAGTGATAGCTTTATGATGTATTAAGGGAGGCATCAAGCTGGCTGAACTGAGGTAAAATGAGGACATTTTGGCTGGTCCTCACCAGTTATGGTTGGAATTAGGTTAAGATTAGGTTTAGAGTTAGAATTAGACAGTTGTGATGGTTAAGATTAGGACTGGAACTTGCACTGTGTCAGTGAATGTCCTCACAAAGATGACTGTACAAATGCGTGTGTGTGTGTCTTTGTTTTTTTGTTTTGTTTTTGCATGAGAATTGCCCTTGGACTTTTTAGCACTGGACATTAGACTTCTTAGCTCTGTTTGGCACTAACAAGTTTTGTAAATTTATAAAACTGTCCTAATTATCTGTTTTGTTGTGTTGCAGAATTCTGGGTTTGGTAAACTGTGTCTAATGGGGTCAGCGGTGTTTGATTTAATAGAATTCATCTTTCATGAAAAACTCACTGGCAGACAGATGGGCTTAAATTCAGCTCACTGACTGATTCTATCATCATTAATATAACACAAGCTGACAGACCTTTTTCTCTATATTTTGTGGATACAAGTTAATGCATTTTTGGAATAGTGAGGCACCTTCAGGGCAGAGCGTGTCAGATTTTTACATGTGTCTTTCTGGATTTAACCTTTAGTGTGAAGATAATATGGAGTTTAATAAAATGACTAAACTCTGGCTGTATTAAACAGGTGTGACTGTGCATCTGAATAAAAATACATTTACAGCTGAACATGTGTTACTGAATGAAACCAGTAGAATTAGATGTGAGCATGACATGCATACAAAAAATACATACAAATGTCAGAGTCAGATTTTGAGTCCAGAAGATTATCTCATTTTAGCTCTTCATGAGTTCCTCAGCAGCCCACATTATACTCACTTTTTTATGGATACTTTTTATTACTTATTAATGTTTTTCTTATATTTTTATCAGCTTCAGTAATCTTTATCAGTTTTGTGAACATTCTGTCCATTAACTTAAAAAAATCCCTTCTTTGTGTGACTTTTTTTTACTGTGAAATGTGCATTGAAATGCTATTTAAATTTCTGATGTTTAAAGATCAAGTAAATGAAAGGTCTACGGTCAAAACAACTGGTCATAAATTAACATATTGCCCTAAGAAATGTAAAAATGTTACTAATTGTTGAGTCATGAGGACGGACTCACAAAATCCATTTCTAATTACACGATCCCTTGGGAATCATTGACAGTTTTGCTAATTAGTACCTCAACAGGAAGTAAATAAGACATTTTCAAGCTTGTTAGCAAAGGAAGCATTAGACCTCCAATTATTAATTCAATTTATAATGTTTATGTAGTTTTACATCTACGTTCATTGATTCAGATTGCAGTGTAACGCCTCCATATAACAGAACAGGAGACTTTCAGCATTAAACGCATAAAATAACTTAAAGCTTTACTTATTTGTGCAGTTCCTGTATAGCTTAATAGAACTTTATTTGATGTCAGCGCCCCATATGTGACTT
This sequence comes from Yasuhikotakia modesta, assembly GCA_036877545.1. Taxonomy (NCBI): domain Eukaryota; kingdom Metazoa; phylum Chordata; class Actinopteri; order Cypriniformes; family Botiidae; genus Yasuhikotakia; species Yasuhikotakia modesta. The sequence continues at coordinate 28,683 of JBAJNP010004649.1, read as the reverse complement.
TTACATCTGTCTTCTAGTGCTTAACTGATTAGATTCTAGTACTATAAAAAGTCTAGCACTCTGGATGCGAGAGTGCTATTAAATGAAAATATAAACAGTGTGCTAAACGTTTATGTTGTAAATATTATGACAAAAGAGTTCTAAGGACTTGTCATAAAGATTCTGTATGGTGTTGATTACATATTAAAACCTCAATGAGAAGCTGTTTGGAAAAATGCTTGAAATTACTTTCTGTGGTGATCAACAGCCTACTGTGAAAACACACACACACACACACACACACACATACAAACACACACACATATGAACCAGAAACTTGTTTTAATTGATCATTAGAAAAAACTTTTCCTTCACATTGCATCAAGAGAAGTACTAATTAAATATGTAGTTTATGTATATTAAATTGTACAATACGGCCAAATAGTTTGGGGAATAAATAATCAACTCATCTTTGCAAACTGACTTTTTTCCTTAAGGTCTTAGCATTAATAGAAATGCAAATGTGGGCTGAAAATTGAAGCTAAACTGTAACTCTAAACATGAAGAGCGCTTAACCAAACACCATTATCATTCTCTGAGCATACGGCGGCTCTGGTACTCAACAAGCCTTCAAAACTCATCAAAATTCAGTTCACTTCATTACACCGTAAACCATCCAATGATTATTGCCTCCCAAGGTCAGTATGTAATTACTTTTATTAATTAGCTGCACCGCAGTTGTGTTTTCTGTTTTAGCCAATCAGACAAGTTTGTTTCCACCTACACCTCCATTGGTTCATTCTGCTTTACTGATTGACACAGCAAAGCATCTCTCTGGTGTCTTCACTGATATATGAATAAGAGAAGTGAGGCTGATCTCTCTATAGATGCCCCTCTTTTCATACTGTATTGATCACTATGAGAGCCCTTCATCACTCTTTCGGTCTTTCTGCGCTTCTTTGCGTGACAAATTGCCCCGGTGATCACACAAGACATTTTTCCATACGAATCAAACTGTACATTATTTATCACCGGCCCCCATCATCTCCCACACACACTGATGCAGAGGCACCTCGTATACCGTAAGTTGTGTAAGTACTGTAGTTGCATTGTAATGCTGTTTCTAAATTCTTGTACATTCAAACCATGTACAGAATTCTGTAGGTGTGTAGAATATATTTATCGCTATATATGCTGACCTGTGTTCTCAAAAATCACAGACGAACAACCTGACAACAATTTTATCACAAAGTTTTCTTGATAACTACCCAGCTAACAGAGAACGTTCTCAGAACATTGGCTAACATTCTCTAAAGGTTCTTTCAACGTTATCAAAACATTCTTGCAGCGGCATTAGTAAAATTGTAAAATTGGTACCCTAGAATCTCATGTGTACTAAATTATCAGAACTACTTTTTAAGTAGTGCTTTGAAAGTACTTAAATAGGCAAGGTGAGTTTGTGAGGGAAAACCACTGAAGTATGCTGGAGGAAGTGGGTCATTAATCCAGAACTGTGTACACAAAACACAGAGCATATGAAACGGAAGCATCTCTCTCCGGACACCAGCGCTCATTTTATCTCAAGCAGGGGATTTATATATGCACCACTTTGTTATGCTGCAGCAAAAATGCATACATTCAATAATGTTCATGTGAGGCTATTTCAGTGCATTTCTGGTGTGAAGGTCATGAGGAAACTCTCCCATGTGGATCTTCCCAGAAAACTAGTATGGAGGTGGCTGATTCAGCAAGATTGTCTCTGTAACTTTTCCTCCACGTTTAAGCAAAGTCCGCACAGTTTGTGATGCAGCCTGCAGTGTTCCAGAGCCACAACAATCTGATAACAGTAAACTAAATATTTAGCACCCAAAGTGCTCAAACAACAACACAGAGGAAGCAAACATGACTAAACTGAGCATCACTGCACCGCTAGTGTGTCCCAAATCTCTCGCTACAACTTTATTCACTTTGATCTTTCCTGTTAAAAGCACAGCATTACTGTTCTACAAACAGTGTAATCAAGACCCAGTTTCGGAGGCACTGAGGTTTTGCTTCCGTTTGGGAGCCTCACTTACAGTAGAACATCGTGACATAAGATGTGGCACACGATCAAAGCAGGCACCAAAAACAAAGCAGCAATTGTGCACCTGTCATTTGATGTGGAGATGCAAACGTTGCTTATAATTTATAAACTGGCACAATGATGTAAGCGATGATGTCACTACCCAGCTAAAATGTTGTTGTAAGAATGGTTGTAAGAATGTTTCCTTAACGTTTTTAAATGGTGTATTAATGCTGTTGCCTGATTATTATTTAAACCGTTTTTGTTATTGTGTAACATTTTAAAAACGTTTCATTAACTACATAAGAAGGATATCTTTGATAATATTTAATTATCTGTTAATTATCTGAATGTTAATGCAAAAATGTTTTTGATAACTTTGATATAACTGTTACAGAACATTAGCCAACATTCTGAGAACATTCTCTGTTACCTGGGTTACAGCACCAGGCTCTATACGCTCTCATTTGTTTGATGTAATGAAATTGAATTTGATATACTTGTGAGGAACATTTTAAAATTAACTGGACAGTAGATGTGAGTTGTTCTCATGAGTTACAAATTGGTGACCCTTAGAAATTGATTGACCTTATTCTTTAGTTAATTTTTCACTTATAATATTTCCTCTCATATATGTGATCACACAATATCACACAAGAAAGAGCACGTCTGTGATTCATCTTTGAATGTGCAGTACAACAGCACTTTTGTAAATGTGATAATGTGATATTGTTGACAGCAAAAATTGAGAACCTTGTTACAAATTCAGACAGAGTATTTTCTCATGTAATGCACTGACTGGAACCGGATGAGTGGAATGGAGCACAGCTATTTCCAAAGCACTCTTTAAAAAAGTCCGCCCCAGGTTTTTCATATTTCCACCTCTCCACCCTTTGTTAAAGTTAACTCAGCTGCTAACTTTACTTTTTGTAACAAGAAAATCATTGAGGCTCTTACTTTTTGAAAACTCACTCCCCACACAAAGAAAGTCACACAAATCCTCTCCATTTGCTTTTTGCACACTGAAGACTGGAACTAACTATAATATAATGCATGAAACTTTTCCTGTGTTAAAAGCGATTTCCTCTAGCAGAAGTTAGAACAAACACAGGTTAAAGGAATATTTTAAGACTCTATAATGAAGCCCTGTGTGGACTTATGTCATAGGTGGCCAGATTTTAAAACAGCAAAACTGTTTGTGCATGTGCTGTTGTCTGGTTAACCTTGCATGCCCCCAATTTCTTTTCAGATTAAACACACTCAATTTTTGTGGCCAGTGCCACTCTCCTTTTTAATTTCCTCCTGAACAAAGCAGCGTGGAGAGGGATGAGTGCCTTTCATATGTAATCTGCTTCCCTAGTAAATCAGTTTATTACAGGAAACTATCAAAGAGCACAAAGCATGATGGGAAGGTGAGATGCGGGACTAGAACATTCCTCTGCGGATGAAATTCTTTTGCTCATTCACTGCATTGCAGAAATGAGAAAAGCTAATTATGAATTTAATTATACTTGTTTAGAACAGATGGACTGCTAACAAGGTAGTCAAACTGTGTTCTAACTGCATTAGGATATATTGGGTGTACTTTTTAATCTAACGTATTACCTAAACAAATACACAATCTGTGGGTTCAGCTATCACTAATGATAGCATCCAAACTAGCGATTTTAAAAGAATGCTTTAGGAAATTTAGGAAAGTTCAACTTGCATTGCATTACTGTTATTGTTTTGTTATATATAAAAATTTTTTTTAATTCTGTAATGTTTAAAATGTTTTAGAAGTTTTAAACAACTTTTAACTATTTAAGACTTTTGGAATGTTCTACCAATGATACTGCAAGATGTTTATGATAACTTGATGTCCTTCATGATACGAACTTTTTAATTACAGCATGACTCTTTCACTTATGGTTAGCTATGGCCTTAAATGCTTAAATTTTGGGATTTGAGGGATTAAAAATTGTCATAGAAAACCACACTAATAATACATTATAATTTGTAGCATTTTCAAACATTTCTGTCAGGAAACATTCTGTCAGCAGTCTGTGTGAATAAAGACAAGATTTATATAGTAAACGTTAGCATGTCAGAATGCATCAAACTGAGCTGAAGCAAACGTGTTAACTCATTATATATGACTTCAGGGGAATCGTGACATTAACTGCATGACACAGAAGCATGATACACTTTGTGTATGTGCACACTACATGTTTATCATACGCTATCTGAAAGATGAAAAAGAAGCAGCCAATGTTTAGTTCAAGTTCACAACTTTGCCTCTAGCTTGATTCTGTAACCTATTTATACCTAGACCCAGTGGAGTCCTGCGATATAAACATGCATTGTGCCAACGTTTCTCTGTAAGTCAGAGATGCACTTAACTGTGACTCGGTCTGGGTGGGGTAAGATGAGAAAAATCGAACCTTTGAGAAAGCTGTCAGATCTTCACTGTCTCTCTCGCTCTCTTAAGAGGATGTCAAATGGTGCGGCTGAGGTTTGAAGTGCTGGTTAAGAACCTGAGTGAGATGGTCTGAATTTTGAGAAGAATGAAATGATGGAAAGAAGGGATGGGGAAAAAAGAGAGATGGGGAATCAAAGATGACTGCAGGTGGAAAGGTGAGAGCTTGAGTGGGATTGGATAAAGGAGAAAGTGAGGCAGAGAATGTGAATGAGCATGTGTGTAAGTGGGGAGAAATTGAGGGGTGGTGGAAAGGAGTGGAGTGGAGACACAGGGGGGTATGTGGAGGACACCAGAAGGAGACAGGAATGACATGGAGTTAGAAGGAGTGTAAGGAGTTTTTGCTTCACTTGAAAGTGCATGAATGTGTTCCCTCTCTCCAAGAGGAATTCCCAAAACTGGCTTTTTCTTGGAGTTCTGATTGTAGCTGTGTTGTGTCTGCTTTAATGTAGGTTTGACAGAATACTGAAGTCTCATTTTGCCCACAATTTTGCATTTTCAAATGAAAACAATTATCTTTACTCTGAAATTGTACTTTACTTTGTCATAAAATACAATTTAAAGTCTTTGATTGTTTGTGTGATGATCTCTGTGATTACTCTTCACCTCTAACAGTTCTGACAATTTAAGGAGTTTGGGTTCCCTCAGGTTTGTTTTGAAGTTTAGCTTGAGAGGTTGCATTCAGATTTGTCAGGTTTGAATGACTGTTGGGTAAAAATGGGTAAACCCACAAAGGACATTTTTCATTTGGGGAAATTCGGCGCTCATAACATTGTGAATACCAGAACCACACACACACACATTTTGTGAAGGTCATTCATTTTTCTTTAATTGGATATTTACAGAGAAATTTACAGATCTTTTTCACTAGAGTGTTTTTCCTTTGAGGTAAATTCTCAAAGTTTCAATGAGGACAGAAACAGCCAGTTCCAATACTGAACTGAGGAAATGTTAGGTGTTAATTAGCATTGTCCCAAGAGTATGAAACAGTGTGTGTTTTTGTTTTTGAGGGTAGCTCTGGCAGTTATTGTTTACAAACAAGACTAATAAAACTGAATTATTTTTAAACCATCTTTAACCAAACTAACAAAGAACCCCTAACAGCTTAGCAAGCAAAAACCATCGCACACTGTAATCCTCACAAATCTTGCTGAGGCTGTCAACTCTGGGAGCAAATATTTCCCATTATATTAACATGGATCCATTGGTTTCCTCCTCAGTGGATTAAAGTTGTCACTGTAATATAAATGAAGTTCCTAAGAGGCCATGTTGGCCTCCGGGGACACAGCACAGAACTGCAGCTCGGCTGGAAACAAAACTTTTTCACTGACTAATCTAAAGAGTTTATTTGAGGCTCCTGAGAATATATAGGCATTTCTTATTTTTTCTGGTACATATGTTACATGTTGTTGAATGTGTGGATACAGATGATTTATGTTGAGACATAAAAACATAAGAAACATTTTTTATGTTAAACATAAAAAACCCCAAAATGGCAGGCAAAATGTACCTATAGATGTATTGATTTATAGACACATCTTGCTCAGCTTAATCTTTATAAAGATAAAGGACAAACGTTTCAAAGCTGTGCTCAAAATCCCAACAAGGCACTTTTGTATAATTAGATGGGTGAAATAAATATTTAATATAATGGGGAACTAAAGAGCAAAGTACAATTGCTTTTAAAGTTTGTCTTCTGTGCTTCCTGTATCTAAAAGAATATTTATTTACATTTATGCATTTGACAGACGGTTTTATCTAAAGTGACTTACAATACATTCAGGCTACATTTTATCAGTGTGTGTGTTCCCTGGGAACCGAACCCACAATTGCAATTAATGCAATAGTCTACCAATTAAATTACAGGAATATTTCTCTCTTTTTGATGTCATTAATTGTGCTGTGATGTCATTTTGTGATGCACAATGTACACAGTGTTGCATTGATATGTTATTTGTGCACCTAAATAAATTCTACGCATAGCTTTCGTTCTTTAAACTGTTTAACTGGAAATGCTCTGTTGGTTTGAAGTTTGAGACTTAAATCTGCGGTTTCAGAATATACTGAAACCTGTGAACCTTTTCTAATGTCAACAAGGACACTGTTGCCATTTTTTTTTTGAGCGGCTGTTAAAACACTTGGATGAGTTCATTGGCTCATGTCCTTAGTAGGAATGGGTCACATATTTTAATTCATCCCACCATCCCTACAGTAATTCTCCTTTAGACTGGCGATTTTGGCCATTGTGACACTTCAGATTTGTCGTACAATAAGCTTTGCGTTTGTTTAAATGTGGTGATTGTAAATACATGTCTGCATCTGTTATGTTATGTTGTGCTTTGTGTAACAGGTTTAATGCAAGAAATGCACATTCTATGTAAATGCCTTCTGAAATGCATTCAGTTGCAGTCAGCTGATCTGGTAACCAGTCATGGTTTTCTTTAGACCAAGTAGTCATCAGCTGTAGTCAAGGCAACCCACCAATTATTCATTTTTTCCTGTGTAATGTTGATCTATTACAGTTGATTATGTTGATCTATACAGAATAAAACGGCTAATTGTGAGTCTTGGAAAACAACGAGTAAATTAGTTTTGGTAACTTACTTCAACATTGACTGTATCACAACTAAGTCAGTTACTAAAAGTTCTATGTGAAACGATATATATGCCCTGCTTGTGACTAATTAACCTTTGTTTGCTCTTAAATGAACCTGAATTGTACATATAAAATGTGTTATGTTGATAGTTTGCATGTTTTCAGATTGATATCTGATTATTTACCTGTCTGTGAGAAAGAATGTTGTGTCCAGTCTAAACTGACCACATTAAATTAAAAATATACCAATTAACACTTAGGATCTCCTCAGGACTGGGACCCCCTGCAGCGTGTGCTTTGCAGGCCCCGCCTCTATGATGATGTCATGGCTAAATGTCACATTCATTTAATGCTGCTCCATAAAGCCCCATGGACAAGAATGTTCCAGAGCTTGCATAACTCTGCCTTCGCCTGTTTTATCATTCGTTCGGCAGGCCTTTATTTATATATTCTCTTTCTCGGATGATAAATGGCACAAGGAATTTAATTAGAGCTATGGGAGGAGAGGGGTCTGATGAATCTGATACAGTGTGGCTCTCGCTCACAAATCAAAGGTGAAAGTGTGTGTTTGTGTGTGTGTGTCGTGGGGCAGCCGAGTTGGGAGATGTCATTACCGCAAATGGTGTGATGCGTCTGTCAGGTATGATGGAATTAACTCAGTCGTTCTGATTTCAACAGCTGAGGGAGACGCTCGGACAAATGAATCATTCATCTGTATGCAGGTCATTTGTGGACACGACAGAAACCTGAACAGAAAATGATTCCTTACTCACAAGAGTCTGGGCCAGACAATTTACTGTAATGAGTAATATTCCTGCCAGTCCAAACTTCAGATATTACATATGAAATTATTGCCACACTGAAATACTGTTTAATATTTCCAGCAAATGATATTGAAAGAGTTATATTTACATTATATTTATGCAATTTGTGGCCACTTGTATCCAAAGTGCCTTATAGTGCGTTCAAGAAATGCATTTTATCAGTACATGTGTTTCTCAGGAATCAAACCCTCAACCTTTGTGCTGCTAACATAGCGCTCAACCCACTGAGCTAGCCCATGTCTCCAGAAGTAATAGAACAGATTTAATAGATTGTAATTTTGTGGAAAAACTGTGCAAAAAAGCTGTGCAAAAGCCCGTTTAAAGCTGTGCTCTTCAAAAGCTAATCAAACAAGGGTTATGCATTGTGGGTTGCAGTTAATAAGGTGATATTGCAGTAAACTATAATCATTACTGCTATTTTTATATAACAAAACACAGAAACAAAGCTTTCCTTTTCCTCAAGGGATCTGGACCTGAGATTTGCTAGACAAATAAGTTACCAAGAAAGAAAACTCTGTCATTATTTTCTCAAGCACACATCTGTTCACACTCAAACGCTGTTTTCTGAGGTAAAATGTTTTGAAGAACTGTTACATGGGCTTTTCAAACTGTTTTGTTTTGGTTCATTTTGGAGTCTGACAGCCCCTGGTCACTTTGAACAATCATTATATGGTAGGAACTGACACTCAAAACACACAAAACACTCCAGATGAATTGTTTCAGTTGTTTACGCAGACGATCACAAACCAGTCCTCACATCACACTGATAATTATATAAATGACTGAAGGGCAGCCATACACCTGAATGTGTGATATGTTTTGCCTATGACAGCCAGCTGGAATAATGATAACTCTATCTTTGTCATTACCTTACACAGCAAAATGCATTGAAATGCTTGAACCGTCTGAACCCCGCCTCGTATGCTGCAATCACAGATGTCAATGTGAACTCAGAAAGTTGCGATAATTTTTCTTTTTAGGATAATTTATTAGTACCAAAGTCATCTGAGTGCAAATTAGTTTCGAGTTTGAATCTGAGAGCCTTACATATTGATTTAAATATGAATGGATGTAATTTAAAAAATAAACTTTGCATACTTCACTAAATGGTAATGCAACCATAATTATTTTTAAAAAATCTAAATGGTAATGTACACTTAAAAAAATAAAGGTTCCTCAAAGGTCCATAACAAACTTTTCTATATAAGTAATATAGAAGGAAGTGTGTGTGTGTGTGTGTGTGTGTAAAATCACATTTTTGCTTCCCAGCACCAGTTACACATATTTCTATCCTATATTAACAATTCCATTTGTATCAAAGGTATCATGTATGTGACTAGGGGACAGATAGGCCTTTCAGATTCAGCCCATGCCACTGGTATGTTATCTGTTGAATCAAGCCCTATGTTAAAGCAGCATCTAATGACTGTGAATGTGTCTGTCAGGAAATTAGCTGCTTATAAATAGGTCTCCCTGCTGCAATGTACCGGGGGAACCTTGATTTTATATGCATTCTCTACCTATTATCATTCCCACAGACATCCCTGCGGATTACCCAGACAAAAACATGTCTGGGCGAAACCAAACTACAGCAGACTTTTATTTACAAAATAACATTTCAATGGACATACATAAACTCTTAAACCTAGTGAGTAAACATGCAAATTTTGTTGCAAGGTGTATGAGGGCTTGCCAGAAGTTAAGTGCTGGGATACAAACAAAACCTATGGCTGTTTTTTACCATTTATTTAAAAGTTCCTGGAATTTCGCACAAACACGATATCTGTATGCACTGATTTACTAATCTGCTCATGGTGAAAGGTTTTAAATGGCTCTTCATCATGTTTTTGTGGCACAAAAGTTATTTATGGTAGGAAATGGTTTATTAGATTAATGGAGAAAGAAAATGATTTTGGCAAAACCCAAAACTGACACATTGATATTCTATTGATATTCTACATAAGTCTCAATGATGTGTTTGCTGTGTGTAATTGTTTTAGCAATGCAAATCCTTGTTTATCGTGACAAGAAAAGCCCTTTTCATGTTCAATGAAAAGTTTTTTTGTTGTTTTAGCTTCTAAAACTGAGGCTAGCCCACAGCTCTGAAGTGGAGCAGCACTCTGAAACCTAATTAATATAACAGATTGTCTACCAGCGCACAGACTGTGACAGTCTGGGACTCTCAAACAACAACAAATTTACACTCATCTTGATTTATGGGATCATTCATAATTTTTCTCTTCACACAAACAAACCTGCTTAGTTTTAGTTTGTAGATGTAAAAACCCAGTTTGGCTTGAGGTACCTTTGGACAAATGTTGGTGCCTCCTCAGTTTCTTCACCGTCTGTCCATTGCTTTAATCATCTGACATTAGTTTATTTAAACACTCCACATATTTCCTGTTGGATGATGAAGCTGGCAATGCTCTGTTGTGATTCCCTCTAAACCCTTTTTGGCTTCCAGAACTAAAGGTCACAATTATGGCCTGGTGGTTTTCCTGCCCATTGACTTGTGATAAATGAGACTGATTTTATAATGAAGATCTCCACCTTTGGGGACAGATAGGAAAAGGTCAAGCGACTGTCAGGTAGGGCGTTGTAGATATGTGGGGTTGATGGCTGACAGCCGCCATTAATTATAAAAAAGGACAGTCAGACTATAGAAGTTTTGTGTATAAAAAAAAATGACCCCTTGGAAAGTTGGCAGTTATGTTGTACAAGTAACACTTTTTAGGTTGTAAGAACGTTTTCCTAACATTACCATTATGGAACAAAAATGTTCTTTTGAGTGTTCTTTTTTGGGAAAACATCTATTGTTTTTGAATGTTGTTTTCACATATTTGCTTGATTATAAAAAAAGTTATTCAAACTTTAAGTTCTGTAATGTTCTTAAAATACCACACTTCAATAGCTTCAATAACACTTCAGAATAACATTTCTATTAATAAATCGATAAAAGTTAGTAAAACATTCTATTAGCATGACCATTACTACCAACCTTTTCAATAACTAGAGTCTTCAAAAACCTTTGGAAAATGTTAGCCAATGTTCTGAGAATGTTCCCTGTAAGCTGGGATACCACTGTGGTATTTTAAATCACTGTGGCATTGCCAACATTAATCTTGCTCATGGACCATTTACTGAGCTAGCAGAGGTCAAGTTGATCAGATCTGTGTGGAGGTGCGAGGCAGATTTTCATGGGGTCACCACACCTAAACGCTGGCCAGTTGAAACGGCTGGAGTAAATTAGCCGTACTTTTATAGGGCTAGATTCAGACATCAAAGTCGGAATAGATAATGAGGCTATTAGTCTTCCTGCCTCAAATCACTCCATAGAAGATAGTTGTCTTTTTCAAATACACTTTCAGACACACACTGAAGCGTAGGCACATATTTTGATTGGACTGCTCTCACAGAAAAGTTCTAATCGTGGCAAATGTTTGAAATGGAAATTGATTCTGAGCTATTTATGCCTGTTTCAGATGCAGCGATTCTTACAGCAAAGAGACTCTGTCTGCATTCAGAGCTCTGGTTCTGTAAACTAAAAATTCACTTCATTTTTATTTATGTGTTTGTTTGGAGGAGGAGAGTGAGTCTAGCTGTCTGAGAATTTGTCTAGAACTTCATACAATTTATTGATTATAGATTTTTATTACATTTACTTTATTTATATACTAGTATAAAATGCTAGTGAAATTTGATTTCTGTATTATTAAATTTCTAGTTCAAAACACTTAAATCAAATTTCAATTTAGACATATTTTTGCTTTAACTGTTGAATAAACAAGTAAACACAGCAAAATTATTCAAGCACTTTTACCCAGGTACTGTACATTTTTACTGTATGCATTTTGCTTAAATTATAAGCTTACCAAATAACAATAATATAATTATCTTGTGAAACCGGTCATGCATTTTGTAACATTCACCCTGACACTGAAAGAAAAAATAAGATTCACTGAACTGTAATTAATGCATTAATGGTATGATCTAATTTCAAAATTACACTTTTTTTGGTGGCCAATTTAGTCTGTAATGGCAGAGAATGTTTCTGAAACAGTTGTTGAGCTGTCAACAAACCCTGGACTCATCTGTTTTTGCTTAATTATTGTTGCCTCGACCCTTTTAACTGAGTAAATAGGATCCACCATCTAAATGTCTCTTGTGCATCAAAAGCAAGACCTATTGCCTTCATACACAAGCTACTGAAAATAATGTATCAGACAGTTTCCACATTGTGATTTGAAAACTAAATGAAGCATTATGCCTGACAGGTTGCATGGGTCAAATGCATTTAACTGTGTCCACAGGAACTAAGGGACATCTGTAAAACTGTTGTGATGGCTCATGGAATAAAGCCAAAGAAAAGCCCTGAAGTTTGTGGGCCATGAGGTGTGATTATGTGCTTCTAACCACGTTTACTTATCGTGGTTCCTCCTGCTAGTCTCTACAGTGCCAGAACCTCATAATCCTTGTAAAAGTATCTCAAAGCTGACTCTGACCTCCAGCCAAGTCACAGTGAAGCCGGCGGCCCTCCATCTGAATACTGAATAATGCTCACAGTAATAAAAGGGCTGATTTTATGAATCGCGAGTGTTACTGTAAGGCTGTGTGTTTTCACTCATTAGCAGAAATAAATTACAGTGGATTTGTTTAAAAGACCTGTGATTAAAATAATTCTGTATTTATTTATGGCCCATAAGTGACAATCCTTAATTCAATTGAATCGTGTTCATGAAATTCATGTTTAAGTTTCACAGTTGTTAATTTTTTTTAATACATGTTATTTTTTCTTACAGGAGTACCAGATTGACATCATTTTTGCCCAGACGTGGACAGACAGCCGACTCAGATATAACAGCACTATGAAAATATTGACTTTAAACAGTAATATGGTTGGACTCATTTGGCTGCCAGATACGATCTTCAGAAATTCCAAGAGTGCAGACTCACATTGGATTACAACACCCAATCAGCTCCTCAGAATATGGAACGATGGAAAAATACTTTACACTCTGAGGTAAGCCACTTTCAGTCATCAGATATCAATTATTTGATAGGAAAATGGCCTTATGAAGCAGAATAAGTTTAATAATGAGAATCAATTTTATTGAAACTATAGAGTAAATGTATATTCACAGTGGCAAAGTTGTGTGCAGTAGCGATGAGGGACCTAAATAGGTAATTGTCTTTTGCAAAACAAGAGCCCTACATGCAGTATGTTTAATATAATTAATTCTGTACATGTTTTTTGTTGTTGTACTAAAATTTGACTCTCTGTGAGATTTTGACCCCCCTGCTTCTGATTGGCTCATACATTGAGGAGTCTCCTGTCTGATTGGTCCCTATCAATAAGACCCGCCCCCACACCTACAATCCTAACCATTGTAGGAAGAAAATGGGGAGCCATTAATTAATTTCAAACACTATTTTTTATGAAGGCTACTCACTAAAGCACTTTCCCTTTATATCAAATGTATTTCATGTAGTAAACATTTAGCGTTTTATGTTATAATGTAGAACGAAATTCAGAGTGAATATGACTTCAGCATATTTTGTTTTCGGTGACATTAGAAATGAAAGGTCAAGAACCGCTTCCATGGCACAGAAACAAAATAAACTCCTACAGAAGTGGGTTACTGCACTCCAGTGTCTATATTGAAATGATTCCAGTCACTATTCATCAACGCAAGATAAAAGTCAAAGGAAGGGAAATTTTGTAGCTGAACACATTACTTCTACTGTCAGCTGTGTCAAGTCATATCAAAACCACCCCGGTGAGGACAAATACAGCAACAGAACAAAGAACATTTTCTGAAACTCACAAGATTTGACAAGGTCACAACTGCACTGTTATAAAAGGTGTAGGAAAGATCATTTGCAATACAGAACTTTAAGTAAACAGAGTTTAAGTAATAGTGTAAATGGTCTAATTTCACATTTTTTCATACCCTTTGAGATGAAAGAAGTTCCAAACCTTTTGTTATTAAACAATGTCAAAAGCCATAAATCAATCTTCCAGATGGAGCCGATGTCACTTTGACACTCCCGGATGCCTTTATTTGTTATCCGGTCATCTCTTTCAAAGACCTTTGTGAGGAATCAGCTGGGATGAAATTCGATTCACAGTCAGACAAATTCAAAGAAGTTCCTGAGGTGAAAAGCCACAAAAGTCAGCAGCCACAGTCATAAGCATTATATCAAATGACTTTTTAAAGGATTAGTGACACATATAGGTGAAGATAACTTATCAGTATTATCTAAATTCTTACCTACAACATAACCTACAGCTAGTTTCATTTACATTAAATACATTCTACATCCCCCAATATCCCATTGTGCACATTGTTCTTAATCTCAACCGTAAAATTAAGTTCATTTTTAATTCTTTTAATCCATAATATACCGTACGTATAGTAACAGCACACCAACATTTGGTCCCACGCCAACTAGCCTGTACTGAGTGCTAGCTTTATTTTGACTCTATTTGACTTTATCTCTCTTGTTGTCAGTGACATCAGCCTAAGCCCGGTCTAAATAAGAGCTTTATTTGGAGACAGCCTTTCTTCTCCGGTCTAACTTCTGTGTCTGTGATGTTGAGAGGTGATGACACTCGATCATCTCCGACTGGCCCAGTTCGGTCCAGTGCTTGGCGTTTGTGACAGATCTATTCAGTGAGAATCTAGACGAGGTTTGGTCACAATTAGGCCAAGATACTGCAGAAAGAGGATGCAATGTCTTCTATTATTTATCAGTCTTTTGGAAATGGGTCTGTAAACAAACTATTTAATGCCCTGAATGGCTGAACTATAGTCATCTGGTTAAAATTTAATGGGGGTAAAACACACTATGAATGAACTGCAAAGCAAGTTTTTATACATGCAGTCTTGACTTTTTAAAAGAAGAAAGCGATTTTAATCTAAATGGTAACTAAAAATCCATTTAAGAATAAACCACAACAGATGTAAAAAAAATACTATTTTCACCCATTACTTTAAAACAGAGTTTTTTAAAACATAAGCTTTGCAGCGGGAATGTTTGCTAATTGAGGCTACTTAGCTAACCATTTAAGTTGTAAGAATGTTTCTGTAATGTTTCCTTAAAGTAACAAAATTGTAACATAATTATTTTGAAAGGTTTAAGAGCATGTAAAAGGCCTAGTTTTTGTTATTGCATTAATATTGTGAATTCTGTAATTTTTTAAAAACGTTCTGTTAACTACTTAAAAAATAACATTTCTGATATGTAATATATAACATTAGAAAAACTTGTAATGACACAACTGCAAGCACGTTTTTGATAACGTCTAGAGAACTTTTGGAAAACAATAGCCAATGTTCTGAAAATGTTTACTGTTAGCCAAGTAAGCTTTCATAGTCAGGATGTCTCAACTTAAAAAACATGATGTAAACCAATTTAAAAATAAAGCGCTTTCCATGTGAATGGCGACTGAAAATCCATTTAACAACAAACTGCAATAGCTTCAAAAAGAAACACAAACACCCATTACTGAAAAACATTCAATGTTAAACAAAGCTTTACAGAGAATATTTGCACCTTTGCAGACATTAATAATAACAGCAGATGTAATATAAAACAGAGAATATGCTTCTGGCTTTCCTCATCATGAATATATATTTATATAATTAAAGTAGACTGGTAAACACATTTGAATGCCTTTGTCTGCCCTCAGCAAACTAATGAAATTGAGGATGCAAGCAAATGGGTCTCACATTCTTTTCAGCAATGGGTGCCCAATTTCACTCTCAGACCCCAGGGAAATCATCGCATCTAACACCCAGCCTCACCAATAGAGTCCAAAGTGCTGTAAGACTTTCTCTCCCATTTTAATTGCCCTGTCAAGCTTAGAAATGTGAAATATGTGGTTTATAATAACACTTGTCTATGTTGTCTGTTTAAAAGTCTGAATCTACGCTGCTGTTTTCCAGATATAGTCAGATGAGTGGGTGTCCACTAAAGTTCAATCTGCCCTAGTTATTCAAATCAGGGCATCCAAACAAACTGCAGAGTAACTTGTCATGTCCTTTTCAAGCCGCTGCATCGGAAAAGCTCACCTCAATGAGAACAACAATTTGGGCAGGCAGGATCAAGACCTTGTCCGGTTTGGTATAATCATATTTTAAAGACCATGTGTTTAAATAAATGTACTGGAAAATTAAGATTTTTTGGCAAAACAAAAAATTTCTTTAAGGAAATACAACAAAATGGCTAGAATATAAAAACTAAAAATATGTATATTATTGAATTAAATTATGCAAAAGTTGTTTAATTTGCAGTAAATGTCAATTTGTAAAAGCTGGAAAGTCTAAAACATGTGTGCATACTCAACAACAACTACTGACACTTTAGCGCTGAGCCAACCAGTTGGTATTTGTCCAGTTGGGTCCAGCTGGTATTTGTGACAGATTCCAAAAATGTTCCATACTTGCCTCAAGCCGTTGGTCCATCTTCACTGTTTAGCTCTTCTCTGATGTTTTGGTTGTTACTTAGCAAGTAGCTGCCGTAGGTCTAAACATGTTAACATACCTGAACAGCTATCCAGGCCAATGCTAAATATACTTTAAGACTCAGGCAGCCACTAATGAAGTTTAAAAATAAAATCAAAACACAACAACAGATGAACCAGGAACAAACAGCACTCTGCAGTCTCAAGAGGTGTATTTCAGGAAGGCAGTTACTTGGTTAATGCACTTCTCTTGAAACAGGCCTTCCTGTGCACTGGCCTTCAGATTTCCTTCAGTTGCTTGAACATCCGAGCATCTATTTAGACCAGAGGAAATTTCACAGGCCAGTGGAAAGACTCACACTGTCTCCATTACTCCGTGAAATATTGCCTTGGCAACAAGGAAAGCAGAGGTGATGCTGAGGGGCAAATTCTGTGGATGGATGTTTTCTGGAGCAAAGGCTAACTGGATTCTCCCGTATGGAGCTCCATTCGTGATCAATATTCAATGACGTTGTGGAGATACAGCAGTGGTATTTAACAGCAGTGAGAGGGGACATGGATACTAAGGGCTATGAAATGTCACTCTCTATTCTAATTGCCCTCATTGGAGCTTTGAGGTAAACAATGGTGGAATTTGTGTGGGCTGTAAGCTTTCAGAGCTTTAGCACAGGTGCTAGGTGAGCACGAGCCCAGGCCTGAGATCAGAATTGAGGTTAATTTGATTTGGCACACCTTTCCATAATGCTTAATATGTGCCGTTGGGCCATTTGTATACCAGTGCAAGAATATTTACATTGAGGGCTAAGGTTGGTACAGTAAGCCAATTATCCTCTAGCACTATTTTTTCTCTGCATGGATCGTGTTTAAACAGGCGACGGAGAACAGTTGATCTACTTCTATTCATTTCAAATGCTCTCGAAGCCTCTGCCAACTTTCCATGCAGGAGATGGAATTTATCTATAATCTACCTTATATTTATTTATCAGATTACTGTTTACAGACTCTGAACAGTGGGAATATGACTCAGCCACAGATGCAATGGCAAGTGAGTTGAGCAAATTTATACTATCCATAAATATTTATTACCATATTTTGAAAAATGTAAATAGAAAAATTGTCCTTATGAAGCAGGGCTATTTATTTTCTGTTTCATGTCAGTGAAAATTGATGCTGGTCAATATGTCACTCACAGTGCATAGATTTTTCAATGAGTACAATGATTTTTCAATGTGTGTTTTTAGTACAATCAATTTTCCACAAATAAGTGAATGATAAACATGCAGTGGTGTTCCGGTAATGTTAATTTGTTAATGTGTTTGATTTTAATGTTTATTTTTTCATTTTATTATGTTGCTCTTTATAAAAGAACTTATTAGTTTGTATTTACTCACTAAAGTCATACATACTCATAACTGAAAAGTCTCTGTTTGACATGCGGCTATGCAGATGAAACAGCATGAAAGCTGAGACAATATTTCTATGTATATTAATACAGCAACATCCTCATTTATTCTATATGGTTAATAAGCACACAGTCATTA
The DNA here is from genome assembly GCA_036877545.1 of Yasuhikotakia modesta. Lineage (NCBI taxonomy): Eukaryota > Metazoa > Chordata > Actinopteri > Cypriniformes > Botiidae > Yasuhikotakia > Yasuhikotakia modesta. Next base: position 10,756 of record JBAJNP010004649.1, on the reverse strand, counting down.
CAGCTGTGCTTCATTATATACTTCCTCAGGGAGACAATAATTAAAACTTTAAATCTTTACGAATCAGAAACTTCACACGTCGATCACCTGAGCGTCACCGTTCTGTCACAAAGAACTGAAAAGAGATTAAACCTGTTTCCATGCGAACATCTGTCAAGCAAATCTGTCTGCTTCTACCTCTCTTCTCACTGCCAGCGTCTTATCCTGAACATCAGAAGTGAAAAGTGAAGTTGTGATATGATATCTAATGTGACATTGTTCCTTTATGAAATTTTATTAAAGAAACATCTCACTTATTATGTTGTTGACTGTCTGAGTACAGCAGGAAATGTATCACAAATCACCATCCACTTTTCTCTTGTCAGAAATAGACAGATATTTCTCTGTGGCCACGCCTCTTTAATTATGCACTGACCATCTGTCTGACATTGTAACTGTATGATGCGTCCTTCTGTTCACAGATTGACCATTAACGCAGAGTGCCAGCTTCAACTTCATAACTTTCCTATGGATGAGCATTCATGCCCTCTTATCTTCTCCAGCTGTGAGTACAATAGTCTTTACAATATCCACATCAGTCACAAATTAAATCCCTCTTTTAATTTTCCTCTTTGACATTTGTTTTGACATACATACACTGCATTGACATACTTTATTCATAAGCTGACCTTAAGCATTCATATGCAGCAATTAATTTATATAATAATATATACTTATATATATTTATTATTTTAAAAAATGTATTACCAAAATATGACAGTTGTTAACAATATCACTGCAACATGCTTGCAACTAAGCCATGTATTTTGTTACATGCATAAGCCAAGGGCACAGATAGTCATGTAATTAATGTTCTTGTTACTGGACTCTTGAAGGCTGCCTTCATTAGTGGGTTGTCATGAATGACATTACTCAAGGGTGACGGGGAATAGATGCAGCTGGGGTGTTAAAAGTCTAGGCCAGAAGGGTGTAGCTAAATTGGAAAAGTCGGTATCTCTGTGTAATATGTTTTCACACCTTAATAGTTCCTTACACACCCTGTGTTTGTACCCTCTCACACACACATCCGGGCACTCTGCTCCTGCTCAAAACATTTTGCCCTTCATTTTTAAACCCATGCACGAGATGTCATAATGTACCGAAAACAGCCATTAAAACACATGGTCATAACGTTTATTTTTAACAACTGTTTTAGTGAAATATGTCAAGTAAATATATTTTGTTATATATTATGTTCTTTTTAGGAATATAAGAAAAAGAAACTTTGGCATTGCCCAACTCAATAGTTTGTTTTGAGTCATTGTAATTAAAGTTTTACATTTGTTTATTAAATGGCTGCAATGTCAATGAAATAATAGATTATGAAGGATTTATATAACTTTAACTTTCATCATAACATTTAGCAGAGAACAATTAAGAATTAATAAGTACTAATAGACTTTATATAGCACTAAAATATGTGTGACTATTGTTTTAGATATTGCATACTACAGAGAAAGGTTTTAGAAGGCTCAGATATTGCTCTTTTTTATTGCTCATGAGATTTGATAAGTTTGTATTGAAATCTCGTTTTGTAAAATTTGTATCTTATGTGGGGAATCTGTTTGTGGCTTTTTTGAGATCCTTTTTTAGAATGTGAGATCACTATAATCTATTTTTAGGATAATGTGACGAGTTTTCAAACTGTTCGGTTTTGCTTGGTTTCTTTTTATTTTTTAATTTATCTTTGCTGAACAAACTCTATTCATTCTGCTATATTTTGTGGCGCAAAACTGCAAGACTACTAAATTAGTTTATTTAACAAACAAGTTAAATGTTTCTTTGTTACCATGAGAACCTTGATGTATTATTTTAATCAAAATAACCAGCTTTTTTTGAATTTTGCATTAGAGTCAGAAATAAAGCATGAAATAATATTTGCTAAACAAATAAACAAGCATCTAAATGTCAGAAAATAAATATGTACCTGGGGTCTGTACACTGCTGTCTTTTCAGTGCACAGCATTTATTTCCCTGATGTGTAATGCCCAACATTACTCTTTACACAGAACTACATATATTTTATTGCTTTATATCTGTTTGGGTGTTGTATCCCTAAGGTGTACAAACAAGCAAACCTGCCCCAGGCTAGGTCAAGTTTAGTTTAGTTGTGTTTAATGGAACACTGTGGAATCCTGGGCTCTCTATCGCCATCTGTGGTTAAAACATGAAATTGTAACTGACTTTGTTTTTGCATTAATTGTGTGTTTGCACTCGTCTTCTGCACGAATGAATCTTATGTTGTTTGTTCTGGATGTGATGTAAGCACAAGGACAGTGGCATACCTGAAACCTCCCCCAAACTGAACCAGACAGCTCTGAAAGCAAAATTATTTTTGAAGGGTTACCTGTGGTGGCTCAGAAAAAGGCAAAAACTACAGTTCAAAACACATATTTTTTATTTACTTACCTGACTTTAGTATTCTGTTCATTTATAATGAAAACGTATCATTAACCACCTGTTTCTATATTGATGGCTGTGATAAATTCTCTATGTGAAGTTCCGTGTTACGCGCCGGGGGATGTGGGTCAGGTATTATATATTTGATGCTGTTGACAATGGGTACGTTTCTTATTCCTGCGGTTTTGAGAAAAATCGTACAGTTGTTTAAAGCCCAAATATTCAGTGTATTCAGGCTCCCAATTTAACTCTCTCCAAGTACTGATTGTAAGTAAAAATTGCCTTTGCCCAGTAAATAAGTAATGGATAATGTACTGCCAGTGGGTCATTATCACAAAAAACACCCAACAGGGTGATCTTCCATCATTCTACTGGGGTTTATTTCCCGCTAATGACTGGCTGACTGTACATTATCCCTCTTATTACATGGCTGCTTACAAAATAAGTAAATAAATGGGCATGAAATATTGATTTGAGCTGACATTATTTTGTTATGGGAGAAAAAGTGGACCCCAGAGTGCCACAAGAGACAAAACTAGCACAGTGTGGGAGATCGGTTGCCAGGTACCAGTGTAAAATATACACTTTAGCCTCATTAGAGAAAAATATTTCACCACTGAATGCCAGTGTTGATCCATCACACGCAAATATTCCAGAAATCCTTGTAATAAAATGCTATTTGCCACTAGTCAGAAACTTTATTAGGAACTTATAAAGATTACATGGTTAAAGTTAACTGTAAAGTAAACTGTGACTACCTGCCAGGCACATTTAAGGGCTGTACTGTCCATACTGCCTTTAAAATACAGTACGGGTCCAAATCTTCATTGTGTGAAAGCACACAATGAGCCGTACTAAACAATCCCTCAAGCTTTTGGACACTATTTCCCAGCTGCATTTGTTTCTGAAAAAACAGCGCTGGGTTCCAAGTCCTGCATTTTAAACCCAATTGATATGCAAATGAAGGTTAATGTCCATTAGCCAGGACCTTGTGCACGTTTCTCACGTTAATGGTCACATAGGAGAGGATAGGAGTGAACATACCTGGATGGAAATTCACGCCCCTGGATCATTCACAGGGAAAATGATCCTTTGTATGTACCCCGAGAGAAGCAATTTGGCAGAAAGATTATTTTAATATTTCACACCTCACTGCCCAGCGGTGCTGCTTGTTCTCCAAAGCATATTTAACAGACTCCAACATACAGAACTATAGTCCCAGAATGCATAAACAAACAGATAAATGCTCCACAGCCTGTGTGTGTGTGTGTATTTGTGTGTGTGTGTACATGTGTGTGTGTATTTGTGTGTGTGTGTGTGTGTGTATGTGTGTGTGTGTTCAGCAGACGTGACACCAGGCGTCAGGTACATCTGCACCTGATGAGTTTAAGATGCTGACAAGTGCAGCAAACACTTTTCTTCCTGCGTTTATTGATAAAATAACTTTCTCTGTATATCGCTGTATTTTGATTGATTTCTTTATTGTTATTTAGGGGTTTTCGCCTTTATTTCGTAGGACAGTGAAGCGAAACAGAAAAGTAGTTTGGAGAGAGAAAGGAATGAGATTGGGAAATGATGCAGGCCCAAATCGAACCTGCATCCTTGCATGACTGTCATATCTATTATACAAAGGTCCCAAAAAAGCATTTAGACCATCAGCATCACTTAAATATATATATATATATATATATATATATATATAATTTAATTGTGTGGGTAACAAAAGTGACATTTACAAACAAATAATTTTAGGCACTTTCTTAACAGATCAATCAATCAATTTCACACAGGTTCTCCAAGCAGGTAAAGGTCCTCTTGGCTATGAATTTAAAATGTTTCTTTCTAGGTAGAATAGGCAATTTTTGAGAGGCTAGTAATAGCAAGCTAAGAATAAAACCTCACTGTCCTCTCAAAATGCTCTCCAAAGCCACGCCTCGTCCTACACATGAATGCATACATAGTTTAACAGAAAAATATGACATCCTTTCATTGCATTAGAACATTCAGAACTTATATTAACATGCTGTACTGTTACAGATATCACAGAATCACATTATTCAGATAGAGTAATACTCAGTTGTGACATCAGGCATCATTAACTGAACTTTTCCTCACATCCATCAAGCAATGTAACTGAAATGGTGTTTAGAGACCTGGGGATAAGTCATTGGTCATGAAACACTGTACAGGTGCTCATGAAGATTGATGGAGAGTTCAGAGTCATTTAAAAAATGGGAGCCCAGCTCACAATTTTAGATTGTAAGAATGTTTCCTCAAAGTTTACATTATGAACCAAAAACATTTTAAAGGTTAAAGGAATGATTAAAGCATCCAGCTTTTGCTTGGTTATAATACATTTACTTTTACATTTTTTAATTATGTAATGTTTTTAAAACATTCCACTATTTAAGAACAATGGTTCAGATATGTCTAATATATGTCATATGTTATATAAAACATATGATATATAAAAATGTGTATGATATGTATACAACAATAAAAGTGTTGTTTTACTAATGTTATTTCAAAAACATAACGGTAACTTTAAGAGAACATTTAGAGAACGTTTCCTGTTAGCTGAGAGAGTACAAGGTGTGCTGGTAAAGCCCTACAGAAAACACCTGTTGTGGGAGCCACATTTTCACCATGTAAAATCACCTCAGTGCCACCAACCACCATCCCCCCACCCATACATCCGCTCACAGTGGACCATATTAGCATTTCCATCAAAGCCTTTTTACTCTGCATACAGGTAGTCATGAATGCACCTACCCTCTGATGGCACGTCTATCCAGAGACAATGGATCACTTGGTCAAAACAATCTAGATGGATGTTTGGGGTTATTTAGAAAGAAGTTTCCTAAAAGTTTGAAATTAGTTTACATAAAAGTTAATTTTGTTATGTGCATGTGAGCATGAAACAGTGAACAGTGACAGTTGATATGTGTGAAATCAGGAAGAGAATGGAGAATTAACAATATAAACAATATGCAAAAACGCAATTCGCAAAAGACTCAGAATTAATCGACTTCAATAATTTTCTCAGTCAAATTTGACTGGCAGCTTATTTAGTGGTATCCGCTAGCAGATTTTGCTGCGCGGCACATAAATCATAATAAACCTGTCTTTTGTGACAACATTTGGAAATTCTGCTTGTTTCCATTCTTCTATTAATTTGTGTTGTACTCTCCACTGTTATCATTCAAAACACACTTGTGGTTACATCTCTATCATTGCAATGTCTGAAATGTTGTAATAGGATTCTATTACGGAACTTCAAAGCTTCATTTTCTATTCTGTTTAATGTTCTCACAAGCAATTTACAGGATTCAAATCACTGGCATAATCCAACACTTAAAAGGTCTGTGAAAGCAGAGGGTTGGAACCTATTATCTTTATTCAGTTACGCCATCAAAGACAAAAGCAAACTGAGAAAGCAGATACAAAGTTCATATAGATTAAAGTTTGAGCAAAGAATGGCTGTGTGCTGTGAGATACTAGACAAAAATTAAACAAACACACACCCACATTTCCATAACAACCTAGATTTAATTAAAAAATACAGTGAGTTTAACAATGGGAGAAGGTTATGTTTTAATTTAAGCAACACTGTTTTAAGACACCAATTATTGTGTTGATCTGGGACAGGAAGAGTTCGCTGGTTTATTACATAAAGCTGAAATGTTTAAATGATGATGGAGAGAGCTGTGATTACTTTTGATCATATGCCTCTTTTGTCTCTGTTAAAGTGCTAAATGAGGACACACATCTCTTAACACTTTGATGTCACTTAATGTGGTGATATTTAAAGACTTATGATTCATGAAGTGTTACTCAGAATGATACTAAAAGAAGATTGTGATGTTAGACCAAAAGTTATGTTACAATCAGTGTAATTAATGCCCAACTTTCTCTCTTAACTTTTGCCCAAACTATCAAGTTGCTGCATATTGGAACTTTAACCAGTTTAGAGAATTTAAAAATATATTATTAGAAGATCTTCTAAGTCTTTGGTTTCTTTGGTTTGACGCAACCCGATTAATTGTGATAATTTTATAATACATTATTTCTTTTGAAATTAATCTCACTAAATTAAATTAATAGCCCTAATTTTAAATAATTGGCAAGTCATTTGTTAGATAGTCTCTGCATTAATATTTAATACATAGACTTTGATGTATTGAGATTTGCTGTAATTTTTGAGGTGAATGACTTACAGTTTTCTTAGAGATAGTTTGAACAGCTTTTATTATTATTTACACAACTGTCTACTCAAATACAGTGTCTTATAGTCTCAGTTTACTAAAGTGTTTGAAAATGTACAGGCATGCATAACTAGTTATGCCTATACTGTATAATGTATTAAATGTTTAAAACTGATTGAAATTTTTTTAGCTTACTAAAAATCAATGAGTATTACTATTGGTCAATAGTTTGTAGTTATAATCCTTCCTGTATATGTGCGTCTTACATAATTTAACCTTTTAATCAAGTTAATCTTATAAAAATCTTCTCACAACATCCTTAAACCAGATACTGCATAAAAAGCCAATAATACCACAGTTCCCTTAGAAACCTGAAAAGTCAGCGTTCACAGATCTGGTGGCGCATGACAAAGTGGAGGAACTTGTGTGTCCTTAGTTACCATCTCAGTAGATGTTCCCAGTGCTTACAGTGGTGCAGAGTGTGATGATGCCTCCACGAGTTATTGAATCCATCTGAAGAGAATAATACAGTTCAGTGGTCTAGAACTGAAGAGGGATGGAAGCATTCAATTTTGAAAACACATCCAGTGGATTTTGGATCATGGGCTGTGGTTGTGTTTTTTTCCACCTGGGTGCCAAGAGTACACAAATAACAATGCTAGTCGTGAGATATGAGATAGTAGTTGTTTGTTGTGTGAACACAATGTCCTGAACTGTTCAAAGATGGGATGCAGTGTTACATATCAACTTGTCTTTCACGCTTGCAAAAGTTTCCTTTACATTTTTTCACCTTATATGACAAAACAGACAAACGTTGCAGTTACTGTTTGGTGCCTCAGATCACGTGTGGCATACTGACAGCTGCAATCTGTAACTTTTGCTTCTTTGGCACCATCTCTGGTTGGAATGTAAAATTGCATGTTAGTTTATGCATTTTTTTTTTGTGTTAAAGTCAAATTCTACTCTGTTCAATTCTGCTCAGATTATAAATTATTTTAAGTTTACCATTAGAAATTAGAGTAGAATAAGAATAGTTTTAAACACTGATCTTTTATGTACTCACACAATAACTGACTTTTGTTTCAACAAAAAGTAACAGTTTACCATACACTGCATGGCCCGCACACTGAAATGCTGCTTAGAAACAAACCATCTGTAGCTCTCAATCTCTCCCCAGTCATTCGTACTCAATAACCATCATATTCATTTCTCCCTTAGTTCTTAAAGCCAAATCTGTCACACTAACCCTGTCTAAATCCATTGTTTTCCCCATGTCTCAGCTGGTCTGAATATGAGTTTGTGTCTGTGCATATTCATGCTAATACTGTGTGCTAGCTGTCTTGATTATTGAGTGTGGAGGAGGTGATTTTGCAATCTCCTGTAAAAAATGTGTGACTAAAGCATTTGGCCGCTTCGCTTTTGTCTGGGAGATACAAAGCTCTGCTCTGCTAGATGACTCCCCACATCTCTGTATCAATGGTGTCACTCAAGATTATTTCCTTTGCTAAGTTTCTTTTCCTTTTGCGGTTTGCCCCTCACATGACAACAAAAGACAACCCTCTTGTCGAACCCCTTATGGATTTTAAATGCAGCTACTTTTCATAAAAGTTCAGTGGAAAATGATTAATACCTGCCTATCAAACACAGATAATAAGAACCAAACAGGTTAATCTGTGTTTATATACTATATACTTTCGTTAAAAAAGGCGGGGACAATTGCTGTGATGTTAAAATTGAACACCGCTCATTGCAGATGTCATTTGAGCAAGATTTGAATCTGTGACCTTTCCCACTTTAAGTGAGAAATATTTCTTAGTGCCACATTCTCAAATGGGTAATGGGCTGAGCCTCCAGACTAAAATCCTAGAATTTTCTGTGGCAATGTTCATTCGGGTTGCACCATTTTGTTCTCTGTGTCAGTGTTAGACAATTTTGGGTTGTAGGAATATTTTCATAATGTTTCCAGTAAGAAACAAAAATATTTAATTTAATTATTAAAATATTAGTAATTTTTGGACATTGTTTGCTTGCTTTTAAAAATGGTTTTTTAACATGTTTTAAAATTCTGTAACAATTTTGATATATATAAATATATATAGAACGTTAAAAACACATTCTACTAATGTTACCTAAATAATGTTTTTTTAGCTTTTAGAGAACGTTAGCCAAAGTTCTGAGTCAGTGTTCTGTTCTGTTAAATCAACTGCTCAGCTCTGTGTTGAATATTGCGCTCCAGTTCTGTGTTAATAAAACCTGATAAATCACCCCTTACATTTTAAAAGTGGTCACACAGTTTTTCTCATAGAATTTTGTTGCTTGTCTAGTTACTTTAGGCTTTATACAAAACTTGTTACAGAAGGCAAGACTGTGAAATGCAGGCAAGCAGATTTTCAATGGAAAAAACATTTGAATTATAACCTGCGATCAATCTGTGTATTCTTCTGCTATTTAATGGTGTTTCTACCGGTCATAAGAGGAGCTATAAATCTTTTTTATGACACCTGACCCTGACAGTCTCAGCCAATGTGGCAGACAGTGGCAGGATGTATAAACTGAATGTATGGCTCGCATTTAATCCCCACAAATCAATAGCAACCTCCTTTGTTGATGAATGATGAAATTACAAAGTTATTTGTTGTGCTAGCGGCGTATTCTCCTCCTATTTGGTTGAAATCACACACTCCTCTACCCGCAGCCCGGTGTTCTCAGCATCGCAGGAAGCCATCACGTGCTGCGATTCATCAGTGGCCCTTTCTTCACCCACCGAAGCATCACACGGTGTTCTGGTTCCCTTGGCGATGGCTATTATTTCCTCTGATTAAGTAGAATTTGCTTGTACCTTTTAGCCCATCATGACCTGAAGGCTGTACAATAATGAACTGAGGACAATGCAAATGTGGGAGATGGTAACATGGGCAGGTAGGGCAGATGTTGCCATGAAATGTAGAAGGAACGTATCCTTGACGTTAGGTGTGGGTCATTATGAAAGGAACATAAAGAGATCTCTCCACTTGCACTTAATGAACTGATCATGATGTAAGTCAGTTTGCCATCAGCTGGACACTGGGTCTTATTTAATGTTTGAGGAACAGAGTGTTACAGCTAAACACTGTTGTTATTTTTCTTCTGAGCGCCTAAATGTGTTCTGAGGTAGCCTATATAGAGCGTTTGATTTGATAATGCTTATGCAACCATGTTCACTTTAGACATTCTATTAACTACAGTAAGTAACTTTGCAACTACTTGTCAACTATGAGGCAGAGTATTAATAGACTGTCTGCTAACACTTTATTATAATGGTACCTTAGTTCTACCGTCCAAAAGTAACTTTACAAGTATCTCAACTTATTCTACTAGCCTTAAACCTAAAAATCATCTTCAAAGTTTCAAAGTCACCAGATTTTTAATGTGGATTATCAAAATAAAATGTAACTCTTTTGTAATCAGTTTAGTAACACGTAGGTCAATGCTATGCAATGCAAATGACTTCACAATTCACAGGGCTGGTGCCACAGGTGCAAAAGTGAGAAAAGAGGATTTTTAGCTTATTCTTGTTCTTATTTTCATTAGCTTGCACCCTGCAGATGACATGGTTACTGCTCCCTCATATTCTAAGTTCCAATTAATAGGATTAAGAATTTAATGGATGTCCAACAGATGTTTATTATGACACACAGCAGCTGGGGCTGAATTAACCCTGGGTATCAGTATTCTCTCCAAAATACACAGTTGTGTTTAATCACACAATGAAGCCAGTGCTGAGCTTGTTACCTTCAATATAAATAGCAGACATAATAACAATAAATAGAACAGGAATTAGGGGCTTTGGTTGCTTTTTAATATTGTACATATTTTATTCTTGTTAGATTTAACTGTTGTTGCAACATTATTCTAGCAGTAAATAATATGTTTTTGTTGTTTATTTCATTTTGTTGTGTTTTCAAAAACAACAAAACTGAAATCAACTAAAATGAAAAACAATCGTTTCAGGATTTATACAGAAATACGAATGTTTACATTTGATATGTTTTAGCATAGTATGTAATGTCCCAAGCAACCCTATGTGATAACCATTATATACATTATATATATACATTATATGTAATACATAC
>JBAJNP010004648.1:0-24748 GCA_036877545.1 Yasuhikotakia modesta | reverse complement strand
TTCTCTTTTGCCCCTCCCCACAGCAGACTTCAAACTTTTTGGATGTTAATAAGACAGTTAAGGTCTGATGAACTTCGTCCTGTAGAGACGTGGTGAGGTGAGAGCTGACATACATTATGGTAAACAGGCAGAAGACAGTGATTGTAAGACGTAAGCATGGAGACAGTTGTTTGGACACTGTTATTTTAAGAATAAGTACTGTAAGCATTTCTAACATGTGACCACTGAAACACACTTTACCCATTTTGGAAGGCACCTAAATATTGTCATTATATACCACAAAAAACTGTTTGTTAATATTTTGTATCATCTTACATTGTATATATTTTAATATATGTTTTTTTTATAACAGATAAAATATGTCCTCAGCACCAGTAATAATATTTTCTTCCTGTTGGAAAATACAGCACAGAGCACAACAATCACAACTGCCAACCACAGTGGCTCTAGTACTGAAATATTTTCCCCTTCATTTTTGCCATAAGGATTTAAAGAAATCAATATCACACTACAGCAAAAGTGTATACAATCTCCACAACAAATCTTAAAACCTACAGTGGAAATATTTATATACCTTTACAAAAATCAGTTTCTCAGTGGACAGAATAAATGTGATATAATATTATGCCATTATTTCAATATTTATTTATTTTTTTAAATTATTTGCATAATGAAGCAGCCTTCACTATTTTTAAGCAGTTCTGGGGAGCAGTTATATTTAATATTATATTTAAAGAACAAAGTGTGTTGGCATAGATAAAGCTTTCTCCATCTCACTTGAGTGCTAGATTTGGTTGGAGCACACAGGTCAGGCAGACTGAGTGATTTACAGAGTGCTCCAAGGTCAGGTTGCCCAGCAACAAAGACACAGTTTAACATGGCGGAGGAGATTCAGCCCTCTCAGTTGAGCCAGGTTTCTACCAAGGTTTTCTCTCCATCTATACATAATTGGAATTTTGTTTCCTTGCCACTATCGCCATGTTGGCTTGTTTGCTGGGAGACCCCTGACATTTAGCTTGGATTAAGTTTTGTAATTGTTAATATTGTTTTTAATATACTGACCTAACCAATAATTTCATTATTTCTCCCCCCCAACCCCCCCCCCGCCCAATATAATACCTGTCATGTTCATAGACTAAATGTTGCACAGTATAGTAACTACATTAAATAGAGTACTATCTTACAAAACACTGATGTATGAAACTTTGCATGCGATGACAGGTATTTCTACTGCATGTCCATGTTCCAAATTGCAAATGTGTTGTAGTTATCATCAATTCAGTTAACCTCATGTTTAAACCAATTACAATCTTAGTATTCCTAATTAGTTTTACTAAACTACATCTTATAATGGAAAATAAAAATTGTAGTAATGTATTGTGTCCCATTGTACCATACACTCTGTATTCTGGGTTGTACATTTTTCATGTTTTTCTATTTTCTGAGTTTTCATTGTATGTAAAGTTTCTTTGTAATGCAACATAAAAGGTGCTATATAATTAAATTGAATTCAATTTAAAACCTGTGTCAGTCATTTGAATTACGGTGGTGTTCTACTTGAATACAGTGGAGTCAACGCTATTATAAACACACTGTATGTAGAAACACTTAGAACAGAGCATGCCAGCAAAGTTTCCTATTAGCTTCTGAAAACAAAGGTGTCACCATGAGGAAGCTTGTAGCCACAGGCTAAAAACAAACATTTCCCCACTAACCCAAAACCCTTGTGTTTTAAACATATCTCCTATATTAAGTGTTATATGGCTATAAAACACACAGCAGGTGTCAATACCTTTCAAAAGTCCTCTTAAAATTACAATAGGAAGCATTTCTTCCTTGTTTTATCTTTAAAATATCACCCCAAAAGACCAGCTATATTAACCATTATGTTTCTATAGAGCCCATACTGCATCTGCCATAAGCTTTTTTTTAAAAAAATTTAAATGGTAGACAAATTTTCAGGATGGAAAATGACACCATAATGTGCGTTGGAATCAGCACCAGCTAACAAATCAGAGGGAAAAGATCTTCCTAGGACTTCTAAGGCTGAAATTATGAGCAAAAAAAGACACCACATTTGGTCAGCAACTTTCTATTAAAAGTTCCTTTGGCTGCCATAGACTCGAGCGGAAGAGGAAAGCTAACAATAACAAGACTAATTAATAACTTCCTATTTAAAAGCTGCAAACAAATTGCTCGGCACTCTGTCACAACACTGTAATTGTAACATCATATAAAAGTCACACTGTGTATCAGTGTAATGTTTTACTGTTTATCTTTTCAAACTAAAATGAGTTCATTCACTGGCCTTTGATAGAGACTTTGCTGGAAGATTGTGTACAGTAGCTCTTCCTGCTATCGTTTAGGGAATCCTCGGCTCCATACAGGAGCTGGGGGCCAACAGACCATAAAAGCAGGCAAACAAAGGGGACAGAGCCTTTAGCAGAGCTCTTTACAGCATTCCCACGCCAGCAACAGTGGCTCACTGAGAAGTGTGCTGGATATACCCCATAACCCCCATCCACGTCAACCATGACCCCCTCCCCAAACACACCAGCAGTGTTAGCCACCCTCAGCCAGACTTACTAAGGGGCTGCAGTGACCCAGGTGTACAAACACTAAACACTTTGTCCAGATCAAAGCCACTCATTAAAGAACAATAGATACAGCCCCCTAATCCCACATCTTTACCAAAGCTGTGGACCGAAGTGTCTCGCCTCTCCCCCTACAGGTCAGATTTTGTGTTGAATTTTCACCACAGTGGTTCCTGCTTAGCTTTGAGTTTTGAAAAAACACACAGTTTTGATGTAGAAGGGAATGCTTTGGAGATTAATACTTGTGATTATTTATTACCTAAAATGATAAATGAGCTTTTTTAGCAGAACTTGCACCTTAGCTTTTAATATTCATTTGTTAATCATATTATCATATTAAGGTACATGAAACACACAAAACAAATACTGTACTATAGAACCTCACTGATTGTTTTGTATTTTGTACATTACAGTTGCACTTCTTTTCTCCTTACTGCGTTACAATAAAGAACTTGAATGACGATCAGTGACCCAGGCTAAGGTGCTCTGGTGCGGCTGTGAGGCGTCTTTGATGAACACTGGCTCTTTGTAGTCGGTGTGGAGATTGTTAGTCAGTAAAAGTGAGGGCTAAATGGTTCCCTGACAGGAAGCTGTTTACATGGGGACGCTCAACCTACTCACAGCCCCCATTGTCTGCTAGCTTCTCTCCTACTTCATTAGCATTTCCATAAGAAAAGGGCAGTAATTACCAGTCTCTTCAAGGGTTGCTTGAAGCATCTGACTGAATCACCTGGAAATTTTGTAATAAATAATATTTAAAGCATATTGCTTAGAGGTTTCATAGTTCAGAAGGCTTAGCTCAGATCACCTCTAAGATCTACAATGTTTCCTAATAACTAATAAAAACAAAAGTAGACACAAATGAGAAAATTGTAATGAATGTACAATTTTTACAGTGTAACTTGGTTCCATTGCATCTTATCAAATTGAGACATAAGATAAGACAGACATAATGTCGATGTTTAAGTTTAAGAATTTGAAATATTTACCTAAATTATTAAAATTATGTTTAAATAAAAAAACAATTTGGTTATTAAGTAATTTTGAATTAATAATAAAAATTGCATTATTAAATAAAATAATCATTTAGTAACTTTGGTTAATACTTTGGTTAAATATTTTGGTTATATCAACAAAAGTAATCCAATCAGGTGAAACAGGTTCAGGTTAAATCTGAATTAAATTCATAGGTTAATCCTATAACCCATAAAGCTGGAAGCAGATATGGTGCCTGTCATTGGTGTTCATTAAAGAGATAAGGCCTGTTAAGATCAGTAGATAACTGGTAGGAAGAGAGCAGGAAGCCAGAGATCACTTCCCCTCCCCTCCAACGCCTGTCTCTCTTTCCCTTTGAACTGAGAGCGTGAGAAGGGTCTAGCGGAGGCGATGTTGGGCTTGATGCTATGCAGAAAGAACAATCGGCCAACTCTTAATCTCGTCAGGTTCACCACATGCACACAAGCAAACATGCTGTGCCCGAACACCTTGGGTTCCATGCATTGTAGGGTACCTGCCACCCTATCTGCTCAGCAAACACAGCCCTATCACACCCCGATTGGGCGGTCTGGGTCAGGGGGGCTTCACTGCATCCGTCACTCAACTCACAATCATATATTTTATTTGGATTAATTTATTTAGAGGCAAAATATGTCTACCTTGGAACATTGGATTAATGTCAATATACGTCTGTTTTTGCAAAGGAATTATTTTAATAATATAAAGGAATTATATTATTGTTGCATCTTACATTTATCTCATATTTGGGGTTTTAATAATCTTAAATTACTAAAGAATGACTAATTCCTGCTTGTAAAATATCATATTAATATAGTGTTGGAGAAGCTACTCTGAAGTTGGAGTTTCACAACCTACAAGCTACTCTAAGTTAAACCAGTTAGTAAAAAACAGTTAAGCTCTCTTTCGAAAAAGTAGCTACCAATACTACAAGTTACTATTAAAAAATAGCTAGATAATAAGTGAAATGTTTTGAATAAAAATGTGGGCTTTATGAAAAGATGCATCAATAATTAGTCAGGACATGTACAGCTCTACATACAAATGTAACAGGTGCTTTAGGGGAGCAATCAAATCTGTTTTCAGTAGCTTTATTGTGCTGATCAATAGGTTTCTCACTTTCTGCAACACATGGACTTTTACTGAGACTTTGTTGCCTTTCTTATTACTGTATTATGAAGTGTGTTCATTCAAAACTGTACTGCGCTATATTGCACCTCATTGACTTTAATTGTTTGAAAGATCATTGCCTCAGATAACTTTAAATTCAGATCTAAATTCAGAAATGTGATTTTTTTGTTTCACTTGCTGGGATTATGAAATTACAGACTAAAATAACATTGAAATATAATTCAAACACCAAAATACCTAAGATAGCAAAATAGTTAACAATCATAACATGAACCATAACAGCCAAGTGACTGTCATCCACCTTATTCCACTGTGAGAGCCACAATTTTGCTTTAAGTAAACTGTAGAAGCTGCCAGTTACATGACATAACAACTGATGGTGGAAATGCATGATTTTAGTGATGGTGGAAATTTCACTGATTTTAGTGAAATAATAAGAAGTGATGCTGCACTACTTTCAAAGCATTGTTTGTCAAAATGCAATGTATAAAATGTATTAAGCTACTGGAAAGAGACACTGTTTTAAAAGTAACTGAGCTACTGTTGAGCTACTGAAAAATGTAGTTAAGTTAGTAGTGTCAAATCTTACAGTTACTCCTCCCCAACATTAACAAATGGTAGTAGCAAACGTATGGTAAATCTGCATGTTAAAATCTGAAGCAAACTTTAAAAATCATTGTGCCAGTAATTCAGTAATATCAGTAAAAGAGGGTCAGTAATTCAATAATATCAGTAAAAGAGTGCCGGTAATTCAGTAATATCAGTAATAGAGGGTCAGTAATTCAAAAATATCAGCAAAAGAGTGCCGGTAATTCAGTAATATCAGTAATAGAGGGCCAGTAATTCAGTAATATCAGTAATAGAGTGCCGGTAATTCAGTAATATCAGTAATAGAGTGCCGGTAATTCAGTAATATCAGTAATAGAGGGCCAGTAATTCAGTAATATCAGTAATAGAGTGCCGGTAATTCAGTAATATCAGTAATAGAGTGCCGGTAATTCTCTACCGGTTTAATAGAAGTTGTTTAAACTGGTGCAGAGCTTGGAGGGCTGTTAGGATGTACACAAGCATTTTCATCAGCTTCCTATTGACTGCTGTCTCCCCAACTCTGCTGATGTGTGTTTGTGTGTATGAGTGCATAGGACCCCCCAAAGAGAGTTAAGATGTCTAACCTATTAACTCTGGCCCCATGTGGATGGAAACAATAGCTGCAGGCTAGAGGCCACGTCTCCTCTATTGTTGCAGGGGGAGCCAGGGGGACTGGGACTGGCTGGGCTCAATGCAGTGGACCCTCACTACTCTCCACCCACCATCATCATCATCTCTGTGTTTGTTCTGTTGATGGGATCGTGTTATATGATGTTGCTGGTAGACAGCGATGTGCCATAAGTTATTTTGATAACCTAAGACTACTGGAAAACTGAACTATTTTACAATTTGGCGATTTCATATAAATTCATAAAATGTGATTGTGAAAAATGTGATTTTCTAATCCATGAAAGCCCATCTCTAACCCCACCTCTAAAACTTATCATTACTGGAGCACAAGTAGATGCAAATATAGAAATGAGATTCATATAAATAAGTAATGAAATCACAGTAATTGCCATGAGATTGTGTTGGATTTTGATCTTGCATCACTAACACTGACTGGTAAAGAGATTACATTACCTCAGTACACAATTTGTTGCATTGAATTCAATAGAACTCTTTACATTTTATTGGATTTAAAAACTCTTTGCAAAATAATTTAGTCGGCTAGTGTTTTAAAATGCACAATAAAGTGTTGGAAGAAGTGTTTTCAGTTAATACAGCTGTTTTTTGTGAATTGAGTTTGAAATTCAGTGATTTGTATTTTCTATAAACGTACATAAAAACTGAAGAAATCTCTCAAAAACACAAGAATTTGGTCTCAAACAGGGAAGTGTGTGACACACACAAGGGTAAGAGATGTGTGGTTAAAACACAACACTACCCCCATCTGAATGTACATTTCAGACACACAGCTGGAGATCTGGTCATGTTTGGGTGACACTTCTACAGATCCTCCTGCTTGCTGTTTAAACTCCCTCCCCTGTGTTTATTACAGAAAAGCATGCCATGCACATCTGTACAAATGGGGAAGAGATTAAAGGTTATACTGGATTTAGACTTCCACGAATCTGGACTTTATATACAGAATGTATATAATGCCCTAGATTTCAGGGCACCGCTGTTGCCCGGAAGAGCCTCAGTAGTCTGTAGTAGACCATAAAACACATAGGAAGTTATGAAATTTGCCACATAGATAGAGGTTTGCAATGATTCCAGTATATTAAGCTCTATAGCACCAACAACAGTTCAAAACAAAAAAAAATTCACCATCATTTACATTCAACTTTTGGTTTGTGTCATCACAGGCATGATCTCAGGTTGTGTTTCGTCACAGCGCCACCTGCAGTTTTTTTTTGTAAAGGAGTTTTAATACTTTTAAATACCGCTGTCTATAATTATATCAATGTTCTCTTTATATTCCTTCAGACATAACGTGTGGTGTTCAATTTTCATAAAATGCACATCATTACTACTGTATATTCAGTAGTATATAATTTATATTTCTGTATAAATTATATATTTCACACACAGAACAATGTAAGACTGTTAACTCAACTTTGATTTATTATGTATTAGCGTTTAAATATAATAAACATAAAATTTTAATTTTATTGTTTTTAAATTCTGTTGTTTGTCTCGCCCCACACTTTGACTGTAAAGCCAGGCGAGTGCCACCTAGTGGTCAAACGGTATGGTTATATATGATTACTACAACAGCTCCCTCTTTTACCCACAACGACTCCCTTTATACATTCTTTGGCTCATGCTGAGTACTACTGTACCAAATACTGTACATACATAAATTATACTGAGAACATACGCTGTACATGCACCTCTGGAAGCATCTATTAAGAGACATGAGGTTAGATTTCATTGTTATGAAAATGATACTGAGCTATACATCTTTTTTGAGACCCAATGAGACAAATAACTTCAACATGACAGAATGTAATCTTCCACACGGAACAACCTAGGATACTGTCTTACTCTTGATGGATGCTCCATAAAGCTTCATCATCTAAGAATCAGGCTGTGATTGATACTATTTGATACAATTTGTCCTATGAAGACCACATTTACAATATTTGTAAAAATGTAAATGTAAATATATATAAAATGTACAACACATTCTCTATGTCAAGCACCAATACATTTATTAAAGTTGATAATAAAGTTGATAATACCCAGAGTTTCTATGTGGATGGCAGATCTTTTCAGATTTGGCACCCAAACTCTGGAACAGTTTACCCAGTGTTGCCTGGGAGACAAAGACACTTATGCCAGTTTAAATTTCAATTGAAGACTCACCTCTAGTCCTATTAATTTATAACTCAAATCTCCTAAGGTGTTGCTAGGCTGTAGTAATTAAATAAACAGGATAAAGGGACACTTTCTTTAACAACAGATGTGCTGACTCTTGCAAAGTCTGTCTGGCCTTCATTTCCTCAAGATCCTAAAGTCAGCTAAATCTGTACATTGCCATGGCCAGAGACAGATCAGTAAAAATAAAATGGACTTATTACCATTTTCCGGTCAACATAATTAACAACTCTTAGACAAGCTAAATTCTATATTGTGTTTTTATTGTATATAATCCATGTCTGTTATTGTCTGTTATTGGGATGTTAAAACTGCAATTAGTAACATTTTGCTTCTGCTGCCATCTCTGAACATTCCTCAGTACTTATTGTCACAAAACAGACCCAACAGTTTTGAATTAATATAATTATAAATCATTGTTGTCAGCTGTCTGTGTATATCCAGGAAAGTTACAAATTTTGGCTTTAACGTGTCAGAGGAGAACTGGCCCTCCTGGTTAACCCTAGTTTCTCCAAAGGTTTTTTTTGTCTATACATCATTGTATGGTTTTGTTTCTTGCCACTGTCACCCTGATGGCTAGTATACTGGGAAACTGCTGACATCTAACTTAGCTTAGGTTGTATACATTGTTATTTTATAATGATATATAATTGTTATATATCTGCTGTTTTATTTCTTTGCCTTCAATTCTCTTTCCTTCTCTTACATTGTGTATTGTGTGTGTTTTGTGTTTTTTTTTTAGTATAGCAAATCCATTATATTCCTGTTCTTTAAGATGTTGTTTATCCAAGTAGTCAAATCATTCAGTCAAATTTTTATTCATAAGCCAACCATAAACCTAAAATCCATCAAATGTTTAAATAATATACACCTTGCACATGCTTTTGCAAACTAGAAATTCGGGTTGACTCTCTAAGTCATTCATTCTTACAAAGTTTTGCAGTTTTTTGCAGTTTTATATACTGTGCACTAGAAAATTCACAATTTGACAAATTAATTAACAAGTATATCATAATGACAGCATGTTCTCATGTAACCTCAACTTGTCTAAACTTAATGATGGCTAATTCTAATTCATTATACTATTAAAACATGTAAACTTCTGTAACTGGATTCAAATAATTGGACATTCTTAGGTTTCATGCTAAGTTTAATACATATGTTTCATGAAAGGTGAGATAACAGGAATTGAAACAATCACATTTTTAGAGAAAGGCTTTAGTTCTATATTTTGTCCAGTAGAGGACATCACTGGATAAGAATTAATTTTGCAAGCCATCAGTATGTAGGCATAGAACTTGTTTCAGGAATAAGTAAAAAAAAATACATTAAATAAATACAATTTCCAATGAGTTTTATAATTGGTTTGTAAAACTGTAGACTTGTATATTTCTAATATAAAATATTTTGTTGTAAAAGAACATCTCTCATATGCTCACACCAGCTTAATAGATGTCTTAAAGAAGTAAAATCTGCACATACAATTGCGGTAACACTACTGTACTCTTCTATAATTTATAAATGGACTAAAATGAAAGAAAGACTATATAGGTTATAACAGCAACATTATCTGAAATTAAATATTTTTTGGGAATCATAATTTTCATTTTACATCATATTCACCAGTGTCACACACAACTCTCTCCTTTGGAAAACACATGTGCAACATTTGTAAAACTGCATTGTTTCACCTCAGTAACCGACTCACTAACCAGTACACCACAACTGCACCCCAATCAGGCCTCCAGCCAGGCAGAAGAGAATTTTATCCCCAAACCACCAATTTGTTTCCCCAATGTCCTGTAGTCACCTGGATCCGGACTCTGTCAAGACCAGAAAGTGGGGAGATGGGATGATATGGCCCTGAGGGTGGACTATTTTATTAAATTTATATTTACATTTTTAGGCATTTAGCTGACGCTTTTATCCAAAGCAACACAATTAAACAATAGAAACAGTAAATCAATGAAAAAGGCAATAGTATGGAAGTGGCGTGCCAGTCTTTATAGTCTTATGATTTCTTACATTGATCTGACATTTCTTGTTTTATTGGCGTCTTACTAACAGTTAAATGGCACTTTGTATAGCGCAGATTGTAGGGCTCTGACATCTTTGAGTTTAACAGCTATGAAGGCAGCAGTCCTGCACAAAAGAAACCCAAAAACTAGTACAGCAGAGTAATAAAAAGCAGGTGGGACGCACTCTGGCAGGTGCATGAAATTAACACCTGAGTGATGATGTCACTGACACTGCAGGAAAAAGCAAATGCAATCATACAAAGCAGATTTTTGTTTTATAAAACAGCCTTCTATAAAACAGTTCACTTTAGTAGTGTTGGAAGGAGGAGGCTGTTATGACGCCTAAAGCAATAGTTCAGTTGGTTAACTAGCGGCTAAGAACTGGTAACAAAATGTAGCACATCATGCAGGACCTGAATTTCGTTTTTTAAACTGGGGAAGAATTCCCCCCTGTACATTAATAATCATCATTTATTTATGTCTACAGGTTTTAATGTATAGTGGTTTTAAAAACAGCTTAATAACAACAGTATTAAAACTATATATTCATGCCTTTCAGAATCAGTGAAGATGTGAGATGTTCATTCATTTTGTCCTATGCCTTATCTTCATTTAAAACGTGCATTTTAAGACATCATCAGGAGATCATGATTTTCTTGTGCTTCGTTGCGGGTGTGTTGAGTCAGCAAGCATGTTTATCTGCTATAAAGAGCTAAACTGCATTTAATGTTTGAATTTTGGGATTCAGATAATATTATTTGGAAGCCAATGCCATATTCACAAGCAGCTCATTATGACTCAAAATATTACATATTTTAAATATGATATTTAAATTTGGGGGAATGCATTATGCACAATCCCTCGCTGAAATTCAAGCTCTGGCAAATTACTTCAAAGCCAATGTTTTTGTTTGTTTGTTTGTTTTTTGCAGCATCTATTTATTATTATTATATATCATTTATTGTAGATATGGATAATTTAACTTTAGGATTTGTTTGCATGTTTCATAATCCACCAGGTAAAAATACAGTGTCATTTTTGTTACACAAAAAGTTCCATCCTATCAATAGTGATGTAAATCTTTCCTTAGTAAGTGCTAGTAAGTCTTAACATGACATACACAAAGGGATTAATCTTGTATGACCTATTTTATACTGCAGATGCATGGTCCTCCCTCCCTTTGTTTGCTTTGTGTTTTTGTACAGGGTGAAAAAGTGATCTTTACTGTACATAATGACAGACAAAATGTATATGATTCACTTTGACTTCTTATAGCACATAAGATTCAGACCAGCAATCTCTTCCCGAGCCAAATCAGAGACTGTAAAACACCCTAAAATTAATTGACATTTTATTATACAGTGAAACCCCATTTTAAAATATGGACATTTCAATGGGGAAATGTTGCTTTGGCAAAAAAAAATTATTTGAGAATCAAATAAATCAATATCAAATCTTGTTTAAATGAATGAATGGTGGTAGATTTTTTTCATATGATTTGTAGCACAAGATGTATGAGGTGCTTTTATGGTGCTTGTTTGGTCCAGGTGTTGTTAAATGGATACAGATGCATAAATGTTTTTTTAATGTATTTTGTTGTCATCGAAAACAAACACAGCATATATGATTAAAGCAACATGGAGGTGAATGAACATAAATACGCTTTTGAGTAAACTAATTTAATTAAAATTTAAATAGGCCCATCACTCCCTACCAAAGGTATATTTACAAAACTATAGCTAAGAAACATAGTATTAAACATAGTATTTATGTTGTAGTCCAAAGATGTTTTTTGTTGTTGTTGTTAAAGTGTTGTGCCCTCTTTTAAATTTCTTTCAGAGTAAGTCTCGGTATAATGTGAACAAAGGCACACAGTCTATCACACACAGCTCTTCGCTTCAGCTCTCTTTAGTTAAGGCGGGAGTTTACAGGAACAGCAGATAAGCCCGGCCACAACACGCGCGGACGAACACAGGAATGCATTGTAAATGTTTGAGACGGACAGTGCAGATAAGCAAAATAGTTCCTAAGTAAATTAAAATCATTCCTTTGCAGAATGTTGTAAAAGTGCACAATTAGCTATAAAAAACCAAGCTAAAATATTATATGGAGGACAAATCTAAAATATACTGACTGGACGTCTGTTGGTTTACTGCGCGATAAACTTTCACATACACACACACACGCGCACACGTGAATCGCGGAGGAATCCCAAAGATTGCCGGTGCGTGCTAGAGCTCAGAACGCTCACAGTAAATTGAAGCGAGGATCACTTGTAAAACCCGGACTGGATTGTGACGGTATCGAGCGATAATACCCTTTAAAAAGGAATGCGGGACCACATTATAAACAATGTTTGAGATTTTTAATGCTACAAAATATATTAGAAAAAAATACAGCGTTGTTTATGTTATTTGCCACAAACCCCAAAACTCTGTAGAGCTTGATTCTCTGTACCCTGACCTCTAGGTATATTGAGAGTTCTGATAATGTAACGGGAATATGCGTCACGATTGCGCCCCCTTGTCAATACAAAGTTGTTGAGTGATCACCTTTATCCTTTGATTAAACATTTGTATCTTGATGGGAATGGTCTCTTCCAGGATGACAATGCCCCAATCCATAGGACACAAGCAGAAACTGGATGGTTTGACAAGTATGACAATGATGTAAATCATATTGTATTGTGTTGCATATTTATCAGATCTTAACCCTGTTGAGACGAATTGGCAATTGAGAATGGTGTTTTTCCTTTACATAGAGGTTCACACAGGTGGCATAGAATGATAAATACATACTGGACAATTTAAATTGCTTGATTTATAATGTCGCATGCAAAAACATCTTAATACTGTTATATAAGCAAATTACAAATTTTAAATGTGAAATGTGGTCTTTACAGGTATTGTGTTATTCACCATTTTACTATACATAAGTTAGCAATATGTTACTAATTATTTCATTGTGATATAGAATTTAATGATTAGATTATAATAGACCCACATCTGTGTAAAGAACTGTAAGGTTTTTCTGTTAATTTTTTTGTACACCCAATCACACTAAAAACATGTTCCTCACGTTTATTTATGCCATTCAATTCAAGTATTTGGGATTCCAGCCATTTTGGGATTGTGCTCCCTGTTCATCAGGTCCTGATTTTCTGGCTCCAGCAGTTCAGTTGCAGTTTATCTGGTACTGGAAGTCTGTGAGAGAGGCTCCTAAT
This sequence comes from Yasuhikotakia modesta, assembly GCA_036877545.1. NCBI lineage: Eukaryota > Metazoa > Chordata > Actinopteri > Cypriniformes > Botiidae > Yasuhikotakia > Yasuhikotakia modesta. The sequence goes on along the minus strand of JBAJNP010004648.1, from coordinate 11,354 downwards.
AAATGCCTGATCACGTGATGTGATGAGACTTCAATTAAACACATCTTATATTCTATAACACATTTTCAGTACTGGCTCCTGACTATAAATTTGGGTTGGCCAGGTTCTGGGTCACATCATAGGCTATGTGATTAACCTAATTAAGTATAAGTTTTACGTTTTACATTTAAATGACAGAACGTATTCAGAACGCTTTTGTCTTGTGACCTTCCGTAGTTCAACCTGCGGGTGGTGCTCTAATGTAGATTGCAAGCTGTATAATGAGCTATAGAACGCTGCTGTGGAACACAGTATTATTATTGTTTGAATGCTGATTTCGAACAATAATAATAACTGACTGCATGTTGAACTGGATTATTTAACAAAACAAGCATAACAAACATTATAAAAACATGTTTTTTATACTTTATATTGGTTGTTTTTTTATATTTTATATTATATTTCATTGTGTGTGTACACATACCTAACACAGATGCACTCACACAGACTGATACAGGCTTTGTTGACGTGTATTGATATAGAATTGCCCAGAACGTCCTGTAGAAACTGTGAAATCTGTACATATGGTTCTCAGTTGGGGCGATCATTACATTACAAAAGCCAACCAAGCTATGCTCTACATTTCCACATATATTTTTCTCACTTTACAAATTACACTAATCTAGAAACTCTAAAAATATTTGGTAAATAATGTCAGATACTAACTTAACAATTTAGGTTTGATTTAGTTTAGTTCTAATCAGTATAATTGCTCACTATAATGAAAAGGAGAGTTTTAATAATAAGTATAATAAGAGTTTTAAGTAATATTGGATATATAGTGTTATTGGATTATAAATATTTTATTAATAGTGAATTAATATTTTGGTGGGGCACTGATGCTTGATAACATAAAAACTGTTAAAAAAAGCCCAGAATTTGCTCTCATCACTCAATTATGAGAGCAAACTACTCAATTTTCAAAGTACACATATTTTGCATCACAACATCTAGGTGCTTTGCCTACACCATTACCAACCGTACAACATCCTGTCCCTCACACAGCATTCAATCTGCTCTATTTGTATCACTCCCCATGTATTCCCCTCCTTGTTTCATGTCTTTGGCTTCTTCTTGATTGTCATGTTTAGGTGACACAGAGCGCTGCCACAATGACTGGGTCACCTCTTCTCTTGCTCACCCAGCTGTTAATGGTTACATAATAGCAAAGCCTTGCACTTTGGTGTCTGGCTTTGTGTGCCTGTCACTGAGCATGATTGTGGGTAAGATTAAGCAGGGGTTGGGAAGACACAATGAAAGGGGATTCTACCTGCTTCTTAGCCATGAAAACAGCTGAGCCAAAAGCCGAAACACACAGGCACAGATCTGATGTCTTGGAGACAGCTGGAAGCTCTTTCACTGTTCATTGTTTCATTTGTTGTGGTGTGGGACAAAAAGCACACCAGGAGCCTATTAAGACCTTTTTGGCTTTTGTTTCTATTTATTCTGGAAAATAATGTAACATAAAGTGATTTTCTGGGGAGCCATGTTGTCTTGTTCTGTTGTTTGCATACAGAATGTGATTAAATACTTAGACCAGAAAACTAATTAATAAGAAGTCCTTTCATATAAACGTAGAAGTAGGGTATTCCCTACACAGTTCAATAATTCCTGAAAATATTATATAACCAATGATCATTCTAACCTTAGATTCCAGAGTCGGAAAAGCTTATACCAAACTCTTCTTGTCATGAGTTTCATACCACATTCGCAGTTCGAGTTCACATCTGTGTGTGGGAAAGGTAAATGCTTGAGTATAGCCTGTTTTCTAAGACCAGTGTAACCAGTGTAAAGTTTATTGCAAAACAGCTTATACTTTTCCTGGAATCATTCCTCACCTTTTTGCTTAACAGTAACCTCAGCTGTCAAATTTGGTCTAAACTTGCAACATCTCAACTGGCATGCTATTTTGTTACAGAAAATTGTTCTTGTTTGAAGAAAATAAAAATCTGCCCAGGTATTTACAAACTGAATTTGTTTTATCACATAATACAGATTATGTGTCACTTTTCATCAAATGCATCTTTACTAAAGGTGATGAGACAATTGACCTGTTAGCTTCATTTTTTGCCTATTTTATTGAATTGATGGATATAACTGTGGCAGATGGCAATCTTTCTATGTTATATATATTAAAATATAATTCAGGGATGGGCTGTGTCAGTCTTCTATACCTGCATTAAGGTTATAGCATTTGAAATTATATACATGAGAGTGGAAGGGCATTAGCATTTGTCAAGTTATAATAAGTTCCCCAGATTTCCAGTGGGTGTGGGTTGTTCATTTAATGCAGTATGGCATTGTTTACAACACACGTGTACAAAAACAACAGTTTCCAATGCCTTTTTTGATCATACATGGGAAGGATCATCAACCAACTGTCTTATATTCACAAATACCAGAAGCCCTTTATACCTTTTTCCTTCTGTGAAATCCAGGCCAGCTTTTCTCTCTCTCTTCCAACCATAACAAGGAGCCAAGCCTTATGTTAAATCTGTGTTCTGCATAACCAGGCCTCCAGTGTTTTCTTTTTTTAGGGCTCTTTCTCTCTGCTTTCTCTCTCTTTTGCTTCTCTTATAGACCAAGTGCCTTACTGCCTTATACAGGCATATAGAATAGAATAAATCTTTATTGTAATTCTTTTAAACAATAAAAAACTGCTTAATAGCTTATAGGTTTGGCATAATAGACAATACAAATAAAAAAAATAAAATGGATGAGAGGTATTTCAAAATGTAATATATACAATGGTTAGTGCAAAATATTGTAGTGTACACTGGAGCTAATTTAACAAGATTAACAGTGTAGAATGCTGCAAACATAGTGTTGTTGTATACTCTAAAATGTATAACAGGAAAAATGAATAATAAACATAAGTGTAACATATAATATTAGATATTAGTGCAAAAATGCAGTGGCGTGTGTAAACATATTAGAGGTGTTCACAGATTAGTGCAAAAATGCAGTGGCGTGTAAACATGAGGGGTGTTCACAGATTAGTGAAAAAATGCAGTGGCGTGTAAACATGAGAGGTGTTCACAGATTAGTGAAAAAATGCAATGGTGTGTGTAAACATATGAGAGGTGTTCACAGATTAGTGAAAAAATGCAGTGGTGTGTGTAAACATATGAGTGGTGTTCACAGATTAGTGCAAAAATGCAGCAGTGGTGTGTGTTATTGCACTTGTAGATCTGAGACATTGTTTTATTGTTCAATAATGCGTGGGAGCAGAAGATACTATTCTTTAGTCTGTTGGCCCTTATTTTGATAGTTGTGTAACTTTCCTCAAAGGCTAGAGGGACAAGAGGTGATGTTTAGGGTGAGTGTGGTCAATTATTATACAACTGTCTTTCTTTCTGAGACAGCCAGTGTACATTTCTTTAGAAGGAGGTATTGTTGTGCCACTGATGCACTTTGCCACTGTCAACTGGTAGAGCATTGTGTTAACACAGCAAAGGTTGTGGGTTTGATCCCAGTGGAGGGCAAGTCCTGATAAAAACATGCGTACCTTGAATTAACTGTAAGTCACTTTGGATAAAAGCGTCTGCCAAATGAGTAAATGTAAATGTGGATCAAATTAGATCTGTTTTTGGCAATAGTGCTTGTAAGACTGCCATCACTATTTCCCATAAGGCTAACCTCAAGTATTAAACCATTTTTTGTCCATTAAACCTTTTTTGTTCACCCATTACTGTTCCATAAAGAAAGATTTGTTTTTATAGAGCAGACAAAAAAAATCACCTTTTATGTGTTTTTGTTTGAAGTATTACACATTAATGTGTAAAGGAGCCTTGTTTCCAAAGCACTGTGCTTTATTGTTGCACTTTGATGTCATTGTGGTGCTTACAGCAATCAAAGTGAAAAGAAATGTAAGCTTAGTCTTTCCAGTTTTTTAACAAAAAAACATTCCACTAATTCTTCTGAGCCTGTAAAATGCTCATGAGTACTTACTTTATAAAGCCAATACTTCTTTATTAGACAATATGTACTTTTAGACAGCAAGACATTTATTAGTTTGTTTACATGTTGACGCACACCTCTGCAGTCCTGTGCAAAAACCCACTTAGAACAATAAACACAATGGCAAACATTTAAACATAAGCATCAAGTCATGTTTTTTTTCATAGATGAGCAAACATGACACACAGTAGAAGTTGCCAAGAAACCCCATAGTGGACATCATACCCTTTGCCAGGCTAAATGTTTGAGGGTTGCCAGCATTGAGCTAATGCCTGATTAACTAAGAGACAATACTAGCATCCTTTCCAAATAAGCGTGGATGTTGTCCAAAGCTCTGGGATTCAAGATATTTCCAGTAACATGTTCAAAGGTTAAAACTCTCTGGCCATGGTAATTCATTTTCACAGTGGACTGGTGGGTAGTGAAGGAGAGTTCAGCATGATAGTTTAGGCTCATTCATAAATATGTGCCAAGAGACATTCCAGCTGTCTTCATGGCAGACCACACAGTTGAAATCTGTAAAAAGCTGGGAGAAACTGAAAGGAGACAATAATGAGAGGGGGATAGTGATTGAGATACCCTGAATTAAGCTAGAAGACAAATGTCAAATGCTTTATTTATATATGTCAAACACTTTTTGTTACCATGGTAGCCAACAGTTTACATTTATGCATTTGGTGGACATTTATGCAAAGTGACTTAAATGGATTCACGGTATGTAATTTATCAGTATGTGCTCCCTAGGAATCAAACCCACAACCTTGCAATGCTCTGCCAATTGAGCAACAGTTACCACAACAATGCTAAGGTATGCTTTCATTTATGTCAAACAAGCCTATAACTGTGTCTTTATGATTTTCTGGTGCCCTAATATGACTTGGGCCATTAGCCACTAACACAATTGCTTTTAGTAAGCTCAGTCCCACACATTGTTCCCTTTAAATACACTCAGAATGCAATTCATAATGCCATGCATGTTGCTGCTGTCAGAGTGGGCATAAAATAAGCATTGAGGTGTCTTTATAATGGCAGATATTTAAAAAATGTATTGCTGTTCGGTGTATTTTTGCTCACTACTGAAGAGATGAATTAGCAAAAGTCCATCCACAATTCAATTGTACGCAATAGGTCTCACTACACTCTACATTGCACTACACTCTTCTTTTACAGAGAAATGATTTTGTCCATTAATCAAAGATAGTGTTGGGAGTTTACACTTAAACTCAACCATAAGGCAGATACAGTGATGGAGGAGAAAACAGCAGGTGAGAAGAGATGATGAGAAGAGCAGAGTTTACTGAATAGTGAGTCTCAATGCCCAGTCTGACCAGCAGGTCTGACAATACTGTACGCCCAATCATTATTATAGGCTGAAGGGTAGTCAATGAAATTCATATCATTATATAAATATAAAATTAGTAAAGAATAATAAGGATAAGAAAATAAAAAATGAAATTCAACACAAATGTCTATACTCTGAATTTTAGTCATCACTGTAACAAAATACTGCGAGTTCAAAAACGAGCAAGACATAGATTCAAAACAAAAATGATTTAATCCTAAATTTGGCAAAGTTGGTAAATCCAGAACATGACATGAAACATGTAGCACAACACTCCATTACAATACAAAAACCAACAATGAAACAAACACAAGAACCGGAACATGACAATGAACCATAATGAGAATCAGGTGAGCACACTTAACGGAACCAACCCGAAACGTGAAACATAGCAGGGGTGAACACTTACATAGACCAAACCAATAACAACCATAGACATTACATAAAGCACCCCCCAGAAGGCGTGACCCTGAGCCATCAACACAAACCAAAAAAAAGTCCAAGGAGAGGCCCTGGAGAAGGGGTCCAAAGATAGTCCAAACATGATGACACATGACAGAAACAAGACATGAAGGACCTTGGGCAGGGATAACTAGGCAGCACCCAGGCCATAGCAATGATGGTGGTCAAGGAGCCAGAGGAGGAGAGTCGATGGGATGAGGTGATGCTAAGGTCCCGGTGGGCCGTGATGAAACCGGTGTCACCGGCGACAGAGGCAGGGATCCACAATGGAGCTGGTGCAACAGAGGAGCAAGGCGAATCAGGAAGGATGGAAGAGTTGTGCTGAGCAGGCATGATTGAGGGACGAGGCATAGCCAAAGGAGTAAAATCCATAGGGGAAGGTCAGGCAATGACTGACCGAGGTAAATCCATAGAAAAGATGGAGCCAGGTGGAGCTAGAGGACAGACAAGACTGGGTGGCGACGAGGGAGTTAGATGGCCAGTTGTAGCTGCAGGGTCAGAGGGCCGAGGCAGAGTCCAGGAAACTTTAGGCGATGCCATGGCACCAATGGAAACAGACAACCCTGCAGCTCAACCACTGCATAGACGACGGCCTAAGGGTGAGCAAAGGGGCAGTCAGGGTCCATGGGCATTGTGGCAGAAATGTCCTGGCACTGAATTTTCTGACATAGAAGGGAGCGTGTGTGGGAAAACATGACATGATACGTAATCCAGATCAATGACCACAACAAACTCAATGCCCAGTGCTTGCTTACCCTCAGTATCTGTGCAGCGGTTGACGTGGATGAGGGAAGCGGTCATGCCACCAACAGCACACCCACCCGGTCTGCCACTACCGACTCAGCCTCCATGACACTCCTTGGCCCTGTCGCATGCTCGTCCGGTGGCTCCTCGGTCACCAGGTGATCCGCATCCGATGTGCTCTCGGGCTGAAGCTGAGCACTCATAAGAGGTGGTGGGTTGGGCACTGGATCCAAAGTGGGGCTGATGTCCTCCTTGACAAATCCCAGTCATGGACGAACCACACGATGCCAGTACTCGCTCAAAATAATCCACAAAGAACCCTCAAGGACCTTCACCCTGCAGTTGCTCTTGAGGGGTAACATTGAGGCTAGCGCGGAACATCAAGTTTAAGGAAAAGTCATTGCAATGTGTCCATTCTGCAAGGCCAATGAAACATCTTTGGCAAAATGGAAAATACTGTTTTGAGAGTGATTTTTTAAAGATGAGAGCATCAGAATAAGATACAATACTGGAATTCACTAGAGAGGGATTACATGTAGGTCCCTACACAGAGTTTTTTTGGAGAATGTTTGATATTGTGAAGTTAGGACAGACACTGTGTGTTACACTGCCATCAAGCACTTAATATTGTTTTTGGAGTAATATTTAGAAGATACACATTCAAAATAAGTGCTAGAATTCATTAGAAATGGATTACATTACTATGTCCCCATGTTGAGTTTTGATTTGGAGAATTTTTGATATTCTAAAGTTATGACAGAGTTCTGTATAGTCTCTTTGTTTGGAAGCTGGCTTTTTTATCATTCGGCTCAGCTTTCCCTTTAAATACACAATGATCATGATCTTATACATAATGATCTGGCGAATCGGGAGGAATACCTGTGCTAGAATATTGCCTTCATAAAACATTTGCAATGCAAATTGTTTTCTCTTTGGAATAATGTACTTTACTGGCCACCTTGCCTGGGTGTTTCCCTGCCTTGGCCTGAGATAGCTGGGAAAAGTACCAGCACTCTTTGCAAACCCCAGCAGGGATAAGCCGTAGAGAATGGATAGATGGATATAAATGGATAGAATGTATTTTACTTATTCATGTACAATAAGACCAGAAACCTGAAATAATGAAGTAAATAGTGTTGGGTGATGTTGCATTTAAACTAATAGAAGGGATATAGAGGATGCTTAAAGAATGTGCACAACTATAAACTACTTTATGGCCCAGACCTATTAATATTCAAAATGTAATTAACCACATTAGGATTTACATTTACGCATTTGGCAGACGATTTGTATACATAGGCTAAATATTACATTATCTACAGTATTATACGTAATAAGTTAGGCCACAATTTACATTAAGGGTAAACCACCTACAAGTTACAATTTTTACTTTACTTCACAGTGTACAACAGGAGCAAAATGCTCTGTGTTTATGTTGCTGTGTGTTGGTTTGCGCCAAATGTAACTCCTCTGTCATTAAAAAATTCCACACTGGATTATTGAGTTGTCTTGACAATGCAATGGCTCCAGTCCGAAACTGGATTCCATGGGATTTACAGAAGAAAGAAAGACATACTAGCAAATACTGAAAACTATAAAGTACACTAGCTTTATCTTTTACATTTCGAGAAATAATACCTTTTGGGACAGGATAAATAGTATAATATTATAGGAATTTGCATAAACAGCATAAAATACATACAATACACAAAAACACATACAGTAAATATACAATTAAATTCAGTTTTATTTATATGCACTTTTAACAATGTTATATTGCTTCAAAGTAGTTTTACAAAAAATACTAAAACAAATTAAAGAAATTAATAAACAAATTGAAAAAAATACAAATTATAATAACATTTCTGCATAATATATGGTGTTAAAATACCCACAATACACACAAATATATACAAGTAATTTAAAGTAAGTTAGAATTAATATATTGATATCTTCTGTAGGATTCTGTAATCATTCAAAGCACATGCCAGCAGTCTCCCATTAAGCAAGCCAACAAGGCGACAGTGGCAAGGAATTAAAACCCCAGTGATATATAGATGGGGAAATAAACCTTGGGAGAAACCAGGCTTAGCTAGGAGGGCCAGTTCTCCTGTGGCATGTTAAACCTGCAATTTGCAACTTTCCTGGATGTAAACGTAGTGCTGGTATTAGAGTATAATGTTACATTTATAATTTTACTGATTTTAAACTATTGGGTCTGATTGCTAAGTTAAATGTCAGAAGTCTCCCAAAAAGCAAGCTAACAAGGTGACACTGGCAGGGAAGCAAAACTTCAATAATGTGTTATTTGAAAAAAAAAATCTTGAAAGAAACCATACTCTTTCAGCTTGCAGGGGACAGCTTTCCCCTGCCACATTAAAACTACTATTTGTAATTTTTTCTGATTTAATAATTGCAGCTACAACATCGTACTGCTGTGATAAGGCAGCGAGAAAATATAGTCTGCCTGTTAGCTCAACTGGTAGAGCATTGCGTTAACACTGCAAAGGTTGTGGGTTCGATCCCAGGGAAAGACAAGTCCTGATAAAAAATATGTACCTTGAATTCACTGTGAGTCGCTTTGGATAAAAGCATCTGCCAAATGTAAATATATAGCGAGTATAAGCCAGCATGTCTGTTCTAATAGAAAGTGTCTCCGGTTTACCTGGTGAATGCAGTTTAACAATCCAGAAATAAATTTACATTGTGTATGTGCATTCTGGGCAACACTGAAAAAACAGTTACAGAGTTTGGATGCCAAATATCCAAAAATAAAAAAGATCTACCACCAGTGATTTGAACTTTTGGGTGTCAACTTGGACTTAGGGCTGTAATAACAGAGAAGCTTTCACAGGGTCTAAGGTTCCTAAACCAATTTATGGCCTTGTAGGTGTAACGAGTATGGGTTGAGTGTGTGTTTGGCTTCCGGAGCAAGGAGACAAACAAGGAGTAATCCAAATAGGTTTTTATTGAAAAATCAACACGGAACTAGGAACTAGGAAGAATGCGGAGGTAGGAACACCAAACGAACACTGGCTACAACAAACATAACTTTACATTACTTTAAGAACCGACAAAGAAACTAAAGAAGAACAACTTAGGAATACAAATGAATGAAAACAGCAGAAAGGAATCAACTAAACAAGGAAAAGGAAAAAACAAATATGGACATACCAAAACAACAGAACATGGGGGTGAACACAGGACTAAATCAAATACAGCTCATGGGGTGAATGTGACCGTAGGTGATCAGCAGAATTTAAAAATTATGCAGTGCAATGTTGACAGAACAGGCAAAGGGGATCATACTTGTTTGTTCTTGTAAGTACTTTAATACTAACTAATATTACTGAACTGAATGTTCATTTAAATGAAACCTGCAGAGACCCAAAAGGCATAGCAGTGCCATAAAGAGCATGGTTTTGATATTTTTTAAGGTAAAAATTTTAGTTTTACAAATAAGCTTTATAGAGCAAGCTTGATAGAGCATCCATCAAGAGTATTGTTATTGGTACCAATTTCTGTTATTGTTGATGATCTGCAAAGCTTATGCTGTTAATTTATTTGGAAATGTGTTTGTAGCGAGGTGGATGCTATTTTTTATATGTGTTTTTCCTTCTGTTTATGGTAGTTAGGGAGTTTGTTGTTATTGTATTTTTATTTATTTAATTTATTTATTTTTATGTGTTAGCTATGTGTTAGTTTCTTCCTAATAGTCAGAGGGTTTATGTTTGTCACTTTGGCCTTGCTCCCTCTTGATGACTTAACATCCTCCCCTATTTGTACAATAGCTGATACATCACTGAACGAAGCTGGGTAACTTAAGACTGCAGGAATAGAGGTTTGTAGGGTTTCCAGGTACAAAAGAACATCATCTGCAAACAAAGAAAGTATGTGCTTTTTCCCATTAACTGTGAACCCAGTTACATCAAGGTTAGCCTGATAGATTCTGATAGATTCTGATAGGTTCAACGGTGACAGGGGACACCCCTGTCTGCAACCTCTATACTCTAGGAACTCAGACATCAGTATTGATGGCAGCAAGAGATTCGGCATAAAGATGTTTATTAACATTAATAAAGTTGGAACCTAACCCAAATTTTTCCAGAACTGAAAACAAAAAGTACCATTCTGTGCGGTCAAAAGCCTTTCCTGATTTATTTTAAGCATTGAAATAATGTATAACGTTAAGACCATAATGTAAGTTATCTGTACCGCACCTAGATCTCTTGAAGCCTGCCTGATTAGAACTTATAACTTTGAGATGAATTGTTTCAAATCTTTGGGCCAATACTTTTGTGATTATCTGATAATCCACATTAAGGAGATCGATTGGTCTATAGGATTAGTCTATAGGCTTTTTATTTATTTTTTAGGAGCAAACTAATGGAAGTGTGTCTCCAGGAAGGTGGGAGATTTTGCCTTTCCAAATGTTATTAATAGCAAGTATTTTTTTATTATGAAAATAATAATGGAAAACCATCTTTGCTGGGGCATTTCCCTTTCGGTATTGACTGAATAGCTGCCCAAACTTCCACTGTCTGCAACCTCTCCTCCACATTGAGGAGACTATTTGGTGTATAGGATAATATAAGGATTTTCATCTTTTTTTAAGAGGCTTAAGAGGAAAAACATGACCAAGATGACGACAGTTGTGCCTTTACATCGTACACATGACTGAAGCGTTTGTGTGACAATTTTAACTTATTGACATTTTTAACTTTATTTTATTTTTTTAAAAGACAAGTATAAAAGTTTACATTTAACCAGTTTTTTTATTTATCCACATTATTAAGGCAAATTATAT